>JAQGEP010000227.1:0-66342 GCA_028476805.1 Acrocalymma vagum
CCCAACCCTTTAACTTCAACCCCAACACCCCCCCCTCCAAACCCTCTTCCTTCTCTTCGGTGCAATCCTCTTCATTACGCACTACTGGCTCGTAACATTCCGACCCCTCGCCATAGACGGTATTCCCGACGCCGACAATTGCAACACCACCACCCCAATGCTCAAAGAAGAAAAAGCAAAAGACACAACAAAAACAGAAGCAGAACCCCCAACAATACTAACACCTTCACTCCCCACCAAACCCCTCGACTCACTCGAAATATCTACTTCCCTCCTCTGGCTTCTCAGCGCAACTTGGATCTGGTCGGCTTGCATCACTTACTGGCAGGTCAACGGCACGCCTGGGCGCGCTGCGCACATTACGTGGGCGGTGCAGACGATGTGGATGTGGAGGTATGGGTGGTATGGAGGAAAGGGGCAGACGGGGAGGAGGAAGGCGGGGTGGATTGGGAGGATTGGGTGAAGTGAAGTGTTATGTTGTATGGAGGGGAGTATGTGTGGAGTACATACGGAGAGCATTATTGTACTGGAGATTTGTTGCTTTGAGATGAGATGAGTTGAGCTTGAATCGCTGTAAACAAAGGACAATCAATACATCTATTCGCTCCTTCAATACAAGCACTCGAAGCCATCAGAGTCAAAGTCGCGAATAATAATAATAATAATAATAACAAAGTAGATTCGCCAATACGTATTGGTCCTAATGATATCAAGCCATTTTAGATCTATGTTCAAACGACTAATGAACGAGTAATGATGATCAAAAAGAAAAAGGAATGTAAAGGGAAAACGCCAATGCCCGTCCCATTATTTCCTTTGCCGCCCTATCCAGTTTCCCATCCCAATAACACTACCTTGATACACAGAAGACAAAAGAAAAAAAACAAAATGCCAATGCCAATGCGAAGTCGCTGTAAATGCCCATGGTCTATTCTTTCTTTCTTTCTCATCTCTCTCAGAGTCTTTTATAAAGCCCAAAGATACTCAACAAGAGAGAAAGCAACATAATACTCCATCGCTAGCTTTTTGCGTGCGCAGTATTCAAATATAGCCAGTCCAAAATGATTCGTCTTGACTCCTCAAATCCACAGTGTTCGCGTTTGAGTCCAAGACCAATTATTACAAGAGATAGGTACCAAGTTCACCATCCTTCCTTTTTACAATGTACCTCAAATCCTTTGCGACCCGCGCTGCCTGGATGATTCCTCTAGAAGAACACGTACGCCCTTCTACCAGGGAGCAAGTCCATTACACGGAGTAGGCGTCTGACGGTCGGAACACTGCTGAGGCAAGGTAATATACACAAAACTTGACTAACGCCATACAGCGTGACTCTCAAAGCGAGTTGGTGCTGGCCAACAGAGAAGACATTTGACGGAATGTCTCTTTCTTAAACCACTCACTGACGATTTACAAGCAGGTCGTTACCCTGAACATGGTGTCCAAAATCCAAGATGAGTGCCCTGCCGTCCTGGCTGGTGGCCACTACACGTCGATAGTCGCTTTTGGCCGACAAAATCCAACTCGTTGTCCAGTTGTCATAGCAAGCGAAACACTGACCGGTGGCGTAATCTGATACGCGGATGCTTTGATCATACGACCCTGATACGATACGGCCATTAAACGCATCAAGGAACAGGGAACGTACAAGACCAGCGTGTCGGACATTGCTATGGATCAGACGGCCAGTCGCAGCGTCAAATTTGTATACAACATGATCATTGCCACCTGCGAGAACGTACTTGGCGTCATCGGAGAACTCAACCGCAGCAAGGCCACGGTCCTCTGAAGGAAAATCCTTGATCGAAACCCCAGAGTCGAGATTCCACAACTTCGCAATGCCATCACCAGATGCGGAGACGAGCAAATTGCCGCGGAGCTGGACAGCGTTCACCGGGCCACGGTGGCCGCGCAGAGTGCGAATGTGCTCTCCAGTGTGGCGGTCCCACACCATGATGAGTGAGTCCTTGGAGCAGGAGATAATGTACTTGTCGTCCAGACACACGTCCAAGACACCGGCTTGATGGCCCCTCAGTCTGTGCAGAGGAACATAGTTGTCGCCGGTGATATCCCAGACAATGCAGGTGTGATCCGAGGATCCCGTGACCATAATCTTGTCATCGTATTGAAGACAAAGAATGGACGCGTCGTGGTAGTCGGCAGGTACATGAAATATGCTGTTCCCTTCGGCAGTGCCATTCATCGACGCATGGCTGATAACCTTCTCAGGCCGCTCCTCCAGGGGCGCTGGAGTATTTGGCTGAGGACGGTGATTCGGCCCACCAATGACCTTTGTACACTTGTACGTCTTCATGTCCCATACGCGAATGGTTCGGTCGCGAGAACCTGTGATGCATTTGTTCCTGTAGAAGTGAAGATTAGCATTGTAGAATATATAATTAATAGCACAGGACTTACTCGTCGAATTGGCAACAGTAGACCGAATCTGTATGTCCGTTAAGATAGATGGCTGCAGGTTCACCGATTCTCCATTGCCTATTGATAGATTTCCGGGCCCTGTACATATTTTTCCAATCTTGCGCCGGCGCCGGTCGGTCGTGGTGAAACGAGCCAATGCCTGCACCACCCATTTGAATTGGTATAGGATATACATGCACTTCTGGCTCAAAGTTTCGAAGGAAAACATCGCGCCAGACGTGTGGTGATGAAGCAATTTCGTTCCAGCCTTTTGACACGCGCTCGGTGCGGGAGAGGGATTCGGCATCAAGATTGGAAAGAATGTGAGCTGCCAATTCAGCGGGAAGTCGACGAAATGGGTCGGCTGCAGAGCATGTTAGATTAGACATAATTGAGAATGAAAATGGGAGGCAGAACTCACTCATTTTCTTTTCCTGCACACTATCGGTCCTAATGATAGGTAATGAGCAGGTCATGCCAACACCACTCTCGTTGTCCTTGATGACTTCCTCCGTACTGACGGAGGCAGAGGCGAGCAAATTGCCAGCGAGGAAGCGACGAGTTTGCTCCTGCTCACGCCTGAGCTGGTTCTGACGGTCATTATTGGCAGCAGCTGCCGCCTGTCGGGCTGCGGACCCTGGCGTATTGGGACTGGAATAACAACTTGACGTTCTAGGGGGGGGGACAAGAGGATAATTGCCAAAGGTCCCACTTGAAGGCCCAGCGGCCGCGGCCGTGGCCACAGAAGCAGGAGAGAAAGGCGCGGGCTTACGTCGGAGGCTGCTGAATCGCTTCAAGAGTGTTTTTGTGGACGCGGACCTGGTGTTGGGGTTGGGGTTGGTAAAATTCGTGGGAAAGGCGCCAAGGTTGCTGTCACGCTGCTGCACAGTGGGAAGACCAGAGTCCTGGTGTTGTAGAGGGAGGCGATTGAGGTCTGAACTTGGCTTGCGGCTTGAATTGGCCATGGACGCGAAATCGAAGAGGCCCCCGAGGGAGGGGCGACGACCTGCGGCGGAGGAAGAAGAAGAAGCGGCGGACGTGGATAGCCTCCGGCGCGTCCTCTGTCTGGTGAAGCTGCCAGTAATGGCCTCGGCAGCCCGCGATAAGGAGCTGGAGCCCGAGTGGGCAGGGTGCGAGGGAGGATACTCGCACCGCATACCTTCCTTCACGGCATCGAGAGGTATGGTGCCGTCGCGCACATCGTGGGGTTGGTTGGTGAAGGTTTGGGAAGCAGTCCGTTTCATGCTGCCGCCCAAGCGCTTAGGTGCGGAATCGTCGTCTACCGCGGAGGAGGTTTTCGGTCGGTGCGTCAGAATAGAGGGTCTGCGATGCATTGAGGGCGTCGTCGGGACGGGCGGCGGGAGAGAAGTGGACTAGCAGTCTCGTCACCGGCAACGGAGGGTGAGACGCGACGACGGGGGAGGGGGGGGGGCACTCGAGTGCGGTGTGGGCGACGAGAGGATCCAATTGCAGGTGGAGATGACGGGAGTACAGTAGGCGCACACTCGGCGGCGGTGGAGGCAAAAGCGATAACGAGGGCGAGGAGCGTCGCAAAAAAAGAGGCGAGAATCCAAGGAGTGATGTCTCGGTCGGTGCGAAACGGAAACGCAAAGCTACGGGCGAGGAGGCGAAGACGAGACGAAGCGGAGGAAGAATAACAAGAGAAAAGGGAGAGCGGAGTGAGCGTGTGCACGGCGACGGCGGAGTGCAAAAGGAGGGAGGGGGGGGAGGGATTATGGAGAGAGAGAGTGTGTGTGTGTGTGAAGAGGGAGTGTATGGGAGAGAGGAAGAGGAAGGGGACGAGAGAGAGAGAGAGAGAAAGACGTGACCAGGACGAACGAACGGTCGTTGAAGGGGAGAAATGGGCGTTTTGGGTTTTGGGATAGCAGGGCCACCCGGTTGTTTTTAAAAAAGGATCGCCTTGCCTGGACTGGCTGGCTTGGGAGGCTTGCAGCTTTGCACTGGGATTGGGACTGCGACTGCGACTGCGACTGGGGCCACACCACACACCACACACCACTAGATACATACTTACTGAACTAGATACAGTTCTGGCATGACGCTCCCGCACTCATTATTCAATTCAGACCCTCTACACTAGACTCTCTCCGTGTCTAGCTGGCCGCTCTTCTGCCGGCACGCCATGGAGCCGGCCTGCAGAAATGGCCACCCCTAATCCCCCTCTAAGGGCTTCTAAAGCCTGGGCAGGTTCATCGGAGCAAAAAAATCGCCCATGTACATAAAGGATGCGGAAAGGCCCGGCCCCAGTCTTTGCGGTGCATCCACTGTGTCCAGTCAGCACTGCTCCGAGCCTGCTAATTAGACCAGACACGGTTCGACCGTGTTACTTTTTGGGTTTTCCCTAGCTTTGTCTGTCTCCGGGTTGGCCTCTATTGCAGTAATTGCCGTAATTATGACTGCAGATCCATGCACTCGTACATGAGACATCATACATCAACCACAAACAACCACCCGCACGACAACAATAACAACATCAACAAAATCACACGCCTACCTATACGCACCCCTCTCGCTCTTACTCCCGCTCTCACATTCACATAGACACCCACCGACCAACAGACACAGAAAGAAACAAGGGAATTTACCCGACCGCCATGGCAACGGCAACTCCGCACATCCCAATCCCATTCCTCTACCGCCTCGTCTTCTTGTGGCTGGAGCCCGCCTCCACCCTAACAGGCGCCTTCTATGCACACTTCTGTCAACCCTACTATCTCGCCCTGACCCATGCCGCAAGTGCAAGTCCAAGTGTGAGTGCTGAGCCGGTTCCCGTGCCTATTGCTACCTCCATTGTCCTCACCCAGCTGGCCAACCTCTACGCACTGCTGTGCATCAACGAAGCCCTCGTACTGCGGGCCACAGCGGACCTACACGTCTGGAAGACGTTTCTCATTGGCCTGCTGGTGGCTGACCTGGGCCATTTGTACAGCGTGCGACCGGTGGGCAGTTGGGTCTACTGGCGGTTTTGGGACTGGAATCCCATCGACTGGGGCAACGTCGGCTTCGTGTATTTTCTGGCTGTGATGCGCGTGTGCCTGTTGCTTGGGGTAGGCTTCCAGCCGGAGCAGCAGCAGCAGCTGAAGCAGCTGAAGCATAAGAGGAATGGGAATGGGAGCGGGAACGGGAAGCGTGACTAAAGGGCAGCATGGAGCATTGATGGACCCGGCGTTTGCTTCATTGCCTCGCCGTCATCCATTTGCCTGATGGGGGCGTTCTTTGTTTCTTTTCTCATCATCATCATCATCATCATCATCTTCATCTTCTTCTTCTTCTTCTTCTTCTTCTTATTATTATCACCATCCTCCTCATTCCCATTCGCAGTGGCATGGAAGAGCAGCCGGGGTGGTGGGTTGCCCTTGTAAGCTTGATTAGATACTCTGTGCAGTGCACTTATGATTCCTTTGCATGCCTTCCAAGACTGACGATAACAATCATTGATGCTGCTCCGGGGAAAGCCCTACGGCTTGCAATCCATGTTCAAACTACTACTGTACGTACTCAGATATGATACGTCTCAACATACCACTTAATGTCGAATCTCTCTGTTCCTGAAACCCGTCTGCTCCCGTGCGCTGCGCAGTCTGTTGCATCACCCTCCCTGCCAATCAAACGCAAACGCAAACCCAAGCCCGCATGGCCCACCGACGCAGGCGAGAAGAAAAAGCGGTTGGTGCTGCACCACCACCACCAGTGGCCTGCTGGGTATCTAGCCTGCGTGTCCCATGGTTCTCAGCAGTGCAGAGTACCCGCTGTAGGCCATGTAATGTGTAATGTACCGTACTAGGCTGTCTTCACCGCCAGATGTACAAAGAAGATGCCAGTTTCCCGTTCCAGAAGGTCCACCGTCCACCGTCCACCATCCACTATCCATCCACCGTCTGCCGTCCGTCCCACCGCTCCTTTATGCGAGTGCGAGTCGCTTCTGGCGGTTGGATTTGCATTAACCAGACACCGCCCGACGAAAAGAAAAATTCTCTGCATTCCTCCCGCAACAAAGGAAAGGAAAAGGAGACAAGTATCCCGACGTCATAACAATTTCAAGACAGGATCTGAACAGTGGTTTGCCGACTGGGCCAGACTGACAGATATTGCGGTAGCAAACCGTACTTGCGAGGAGTGGTGGTGGTGGTGGTGGTGCATTTCTCCAACCACTCAATCAATCAACGCCTTCATGCAACTATACATCTACCCCAAACACCCCCTGCCATTCATTCCCCACCCCTATAATTTCTCTCTCGCGCGACTTTTTCTTTCTTTGTAGACACTGCAGAAACCCATATTACGTGGTATTACAGATCTTTTACTCAAGACACTATCCCCCCTCCGCGACATTCTCACATCCGTTCGAATTCCCGAGCCCTCATTGTCCAGCCACTCATCCACCAACCATCAGTAAGCAAGCGCCTACTCATCGCCGTCTTACACAGGCTGTGCTGTACCATGTCGGAGCGTGGATCGTGGATCGTCGGATGGCGGCCGTGAGTGGATCGGGGGAGCGAGTGGAGACGCAAACCCACTCGTAGGGCTGGCGAACGAGAGTAAGCAAAAAGGCAGGGGAGGATGACGAGGGATTGAGGGAAGGATGAGAGCATCAATCGCTGCTTTGCCCATGTAATTCGCTCCCCACGTATCCATACAGCGCTGTGGGCTTTGCACTGCCATGATTTCTCACGCTTTGCCTGGCCTTGTCTGCATAGCTGCTCTACTTGGTCACTCCAATAACCAGTACCACCATATTGTGGCCAAACCAGAGACAAGAGCAAATGCAGCTCGCCGAGAATAGCAACCACACAGCGCGCGCTGACATGCAGGCCCATGTCTACTTGTCGTGATTTTCTCATCGCCACTTTTCGGGCCTCGTCCTGTCCTATCCTGTCCTTCAGCCTCACGCGAGCCACGGCTCTGCTTTGTTCGCTCATTCTTCGGCCAGGACCTCATCGACAGATAGACCTTTTGCCCTTCCATGCATGATAGAATCTTCCATTCAGGCCTCTCTTCCCCATTCATCAACGCATCCACCCACTAAATCCAAGCAACCATTCGCTCGTTGAATGCAACTTACTCGTATGCAACCACACTTGACTTGCGAGACTTTTTTTGTTGTCATCCTTTCCTGCTGCTGCTCATGATTGCACTCATCCCACGGCACGCATCAAACGTCCGCCTCCGCACGGGGCGGCCGCAGAGTCAGGGCCTGGAAGGTTGCGCGAGTGCGAGTGCGAGTGCGCAGGGATTCGATCCGATGCCATAGCCATCGTCACTGATACCGGCATGCCATTCACGGGCAATTGTTTGGCTGGCTGCTGGTGCGCTGTGGGTGCGCTGTCACAGTATGCATGATGTGGGTGTGGGTGGGTGCGTATTTGCGCGTCTTCTGCCCTCAGACGCAGAAAAAAAGCAATGCACAGAAGAGGAGATGGACAACAAACGGAAAGGTTTCCGAGGAGGCGATATCAAATCTATCGAATCGAGCGTGTTCGGTACTTTCCGGGAAGCCATGACGCCCTGTCCTCTTGTTTGTTTGTTCCTTTGTCTAATTATTTGTTCGTCTCGTGATGACGCAGAAAGAACGCATTTTGCTTTTTTTTTCAATCCAACACTTCTCATCGAACCTATCCCATGCCCTGTCCAACCATTCACAACCCGTCTAACAAATCAAACCAACAAAAAACGTAACACAAAGAAACCTAACTTAACCTAATCCACAATCTAATCCTATCCTATTCTATCCAATTCGTCTCTTCTCCCTCCTTTCAAATAGCTAGCAAAAGAGCCGAAACCAATAACAAAGAAGAGCAAAACCCATACATGCAATGCAACAACGTATTACGTTACCATCCCGTGTCCTTCTATTCGCAGAATACTAATCTCCCTTGTTCTCATCATTCCCATTACTCCCAATCTCGCCCCAGCATATACACATGCAAAATACAACATTTCCTTCGGAAAAGCCATTCTCATACATTGTCCACAGCATTCATCTGACCAGCCCAACGCACTCACTTACCACATACTCATTAACGAAAGAGACGCGAAACAAAGCCCGACTTTGCCCCAATTCCAATTCCAAATCCAACTCCAATCCGATTATACATATTACTACATAGCATCATCTATGTAGCGAGAAATCCCAAACCAACTCCTCATGCAAAAGTCTCCCCAATAGAAAAACCGCCATTTATTAAACGGTAGAAAAATAAAAGAGGAAGGGAAAAATATACAGACCCACATACACATCGCATCTTAATACTCTCCCACTCACTCTGGTAAAATGAAAAGAAACAATCTTATCATGAAACAATCTTTGGTAAAGTATATAGTCCACGAACTCTTGGTCCAAGGAGATGGAAAATATTTCCATTCATTCATTGGATGTATTATTGTATATGATCGAGACGGAAGTAGAAGGAACACACACACACACACACACAGGAATCCAAAACATGAAATGTCAAAAGATACGCCTCATTCATTTCTAATTCCCTCTTCCCATTGCAATCAAGTAAACAAGTGAATGCATTACGCTAAACACCACCTTTCCTCCCCACACCGACGCGCCAACATCAAAAAAATGGCACGACCACTCAATCACATCATAAGGAAGCAAAAACACAAATCGCAGAAGCCCAATACTTTGAATTTTTCCCAATTCCAGTTCCTGGTTTAACCAAAATTCCCATTTTCCAAGCCGACTAACAACCAAAAACCCGCAAACTAAGAACAGACAGAAGAAAAATTAGGAATCGCCTCGAAGTTTTTCAAAAATGGGAAGCTGTCCAAATAAACCCCACATGCAGCGGGAGAGAACTTAATCAAAGACAAGAAGCTTGGCTAACATAACAAGGATAGATAAAAGATGGTATAGATGGGTAACGGGGTATAAGTATCCACATACGCAACAAAAGGCCGAGTGCTGATATAGGAACGGAAAAAACCGGACAAAAGGATAAAAAACTAAAAGCGACCTTGATCGCATAACATGCGAAGAAATGAACATGAGAAAAGCAAGCAAAACAACATGACGTTTAAAAAACAGGGCCCAAAACAAGATACCCACAAACACGGAAAAATCATGCGATGCACGATCGCCAAACATGAAAGCATATACCCCGTGCATAAACCTTCGATCCCCGATACCGGAATGGAAAGCCTCGAAACGCCCTTGCCATGCTGTTTTTCCACAAATGTCGTGGACCCTAAACAGCTTTACCATGAAAACAAATATCGCCTCCAGCAACGCCCTGCAAAAGGAACACCAGGCAAAATGCCCGCATGTGGAGCACAATGGTGGTGATACACACGAGAGAAACTCCGAGAAGAAAAAAAAAAGCAAAATCAATGTCCCGAGAAAACATCAAACTGTGCTCAGTTTGGAGCGCTCGTTGATGTGCGGAAAGTAAATTTCAAATTTTTGTAGATGTGAACCCTTTCACACATGGAGATCAGAATGTCTATGCTGTGCCGAGAACAGATGGATCCAGGGTTCCGCCCATTCCGCCCATGCTGTCCAGGGTCTTGTCCAGTGTATCAATATCCATCATCATGTTATCGCCGTAAAATAGCATCATTTCATCGCTATCCATGGGAGGGAGTGTGATACCAAGCGTCTGGAAGTCTTCGGATAGCTGAGCGTTGAGTGGAAGAGTATCGCCATTCAAGACAGCCAACCAAGAGTCTGGCACGTCCGCGTCTTTAATGTCAATGTTAATCTGGAGATTGTCATTCTCCGAGATATCAGACTGTCGGGTCGAGGGTGTGTCCTTGGAGGATGAGTCTGGAGTGGTCGTAGGAGAAGCGGGCCGAGACCGAAGGGCCCATGAGTTGTCTTCATCTTTGAGGTCTAAGATGGTGAATGGCACATTGTTAGAGTCGAGAAGACCAAATGTGTCTTCGTATGAATAATCGAACAAGGATGTTGCAATAAGCGGCTGTGGGTCATCTTGACTCTCCGGTTCGGGGGCCATGTTCATTTCTGGCTCCTTAGCAACGGGCCTGACGATGGCCGAAGGAGTAGCTTTCGAAGGAACTCCAGTACTGGGAGTAGCAACCTTGGCCATCGTTTGTGGGGTTTTGAGCAGGTTCGTTGATGGCGAGCTCTTGATGCCAGTCTGAGTGGGGACTCGTGCCATTGGCGTGGCTGCGGTGTGCGCAGGGGTCGTGACATTCTGCGAAATACCTGGTGTCTGCCCCGACTTGGACGTCTGCTGGGCTGTGGGACGAGACGCACCAGCTGGTGCTGACTTGGATGCGCGTTTTGTAGCAGAAGAGTCCTTCTTGGGTTGACCGGTCTTGGGATCCACTTCGAGCAGGTCCGCCATGGCTTCGACAGCAAATTGTACAGGGTCGTCGATCCTTGCATGAGCCTGGCTAATGTGCGCCTCAAGTTCGTTCTGGGTATCAAAGCCCCGTTGAGAATATTCGCAGTCGGTCGTCTTGCATTTGAACGTGGGCTTCTGCACTACAGGCTTTTCGGGCATCTGCTGTGCTCGCTTGAGTTCGGGTGAGCTGCCGCTGCCCTTGGACATGTGAGGGGATGGCCTCGTGGCACCAGGCGTCGGTGTCTGGCTGCTGGGGTCAATCTTCGTCCGCTTCTTTTCCGGCAAGGTGAGATTAGGAAGGACGGGTGCCTTTTCGGCATATATAGGTGCACCAACACCACGAGGTGATTGATTGCCAGGGAATGAGAACGATGGCCGTTCTGTTGTCGGTGCTGATGGAACTTTGGATTGTCGCTGCTGTTGTTCGACAATCTTCAGATTTGCAGCGCTCAGTGGTGCTGGCTGTGCCGCAGCAGCTTGGTTTTGGACCGCCTGTTGTGGTTGGGCAGTCTGCTGCGCTCCTGAGTTTTGGCCTTGATTGCTTTGTACGCTATTCATAACCTTTGAAACAAAACTGAGGACTTGACGCATATGCCTCCTAAACTCATCCAATGTCATAGTAACCTCAGGATTAAGCGTACCATCTGCGGGGTTCATCTGCCTGAGCAGCAGTAGCCGGGACTGCATTACTTGCCGTGCCAAATTCTCGGATTCGGCCGTCTCATAGGTAACGAGGAAAATGCGTAGTGCTTGCTCCACCTTTCGAATGCGGACCATCTGTTCTCTAATCGACTGCTGCAATTGCGCACGCAGCTCCGGAGGTAATTGTACTGGCTGCCCTCGAGGCGTCTTTTGTTCTTCCTCTGCAGCCATGAGTTTGTACTTCTTCTCTCGCGCAGGATCTTTGATTCTCGACATGATCTCCTCCTGAGTCGGCATAGGTCGTTGTGGTAATTTGTTATTTGAAGCATCTTGTTGTGCCTTCAATAGCTGCTGCCTATATTGATGCTGCTGAGCAGGGGTAAGCTTGTTTACTTGTTCTTGAGTGAGATTCAATCCTTGCTGAGATCTCGACGGTATCATAGTCGGTGCTTGTGGAGCTGTGTTGGCGTCATTGTTTGACTCGTTCATGTCCTCATTCGAGCGCTTAACACCTTTGTTCATGCTATTGGGAGCAGTAGGTGCGGGCTGAGGAGGTTGCTGTTGAGGCTTGGGAGTTGCTTTGGGTTGAGGAGGGGCTTGTGAAGCTTTGGGTTGTACGGTAGGCGGCCGATTTGATTGGCCTACAGATGGTTGCTGTTGGGGTGGTTGCGGCATCTGTTGTTGCTGCTGTCGTGCTTGCGCTTGTTGGTTTACTAGTTGTTGTTGCTCCTTTTTGCGTAGGTTCATCTTATGGTTGGAGATCATCTGGCGTAATTGGTCGTCTGAAATAGCGGCTTGCGCTGTGTTTTGAAGCTTTTGTCGGAACATTTGCATTTCTTGAGGGGTCACTGACATCGGACCCATTGCTGCCATGTTGGCTTGCAATTGCTGTGGCGTTCTGCCAGGACCTTGGCCGGGGGTCATTTGTGCCTGCGGCGCTAGACCACCAGGAGTAGTTTGTTGCTGAGGCCGTGTACCAGGTATAGCAGCTGCTTGTTGATGTTGCTGCTGCTGCTGCTGCTGCTGTTGTTGACTATTCCTCCATTGGTCCTGGAAGGACAAAACTTGAAGCAAAAGCAGCCTGTGTCCGTCAACGTTGGGTGTCAAGTTTGGGTTCTGGCTCACCCAATGCTTGAGTTGCGCCCATGTCTTGACCTCGGGTGGAATATTCTGCCGAAGTGGTTGATTGATTACGCCTGGTGGGAACGGCCTAGGGTCGGTAGCAGCGATGATTCCCGGGCTTTGCTGAAGCAGGTTTTGCGCTGCTGCGAGCCGTTGTTGGTGGAGTTGTTGTTGTTGTTGCTGCTGCTGCTGTTGAGATAACATAGGAGGCCGTTGGCCGCCATTGGGGATTTGCTGACCACCGGCCATGGCACCGCCCGGCGCCTGCCCACCAAAGTTCATTCCTGGGCCACGGGTAATATTGCCCATGTTAGGCTGGTTCATCATCTGTCCCCCGAGACCCATCTGCTGGAGAGCCGCTGCCTGGTTCATCATCATGTTTGGCTGGCCTGGGTTCACAGGCTGCTGACCGGGGAATTGGCCGCCTGGAATGCCTTGATTCCGACGATTGCTAGCCATATATTGAGTCAGAAGATTGCGAAACGCAGGTTCCGGTACCTTGAGAAGTTGCGATTTCGCGTGAGGGTCTATTTCTGCAGGTATCATACTCAACCGGGCTTGTTCGGTCAATGGCTGATTCTGTGCGAGGGCGGTTGCCCGTTGCTGTGCTTCGCGAACCAATGACTCGGCGACACCCGGTTGGGGGGTCATTGGTGGGACATGAGCTTGAGGGCGCTGTTGTGGTGTTGTTTGACCCGGTTGGCCCGGGGGAACCATCGGCCTGGTCAGCATTGGCATGGCTGGACTTTGTTGTGAAGTGGCTCCTGGGGGGAGATTGAGACCACCAATTTGTCCTTGAAGCAGTTGGTTCTGTTGATTTCTTGTTTGCTGAGCCACTTGCTGTTGCTGTTGTTGCTGTTGCTGTTGCTGTTGCTGTTGTTGTTGCTGCTGCTGTTGTTGCTGCTGCTGTTGTTGCTGCTGCTGTTGCTGTTGCTGCTGTAGGTGTTGCGCGCGGGCTTGAGCTTGGGCTTGAACTTGTCGTTGGATGTTTGCATTGTTGAAAGCAGCTTGTTGAGCAGCTTGCCGTTGGGCCATTGCGACATTCTGCTGTTGACCTTGTGGAGGATTTTGGCCCGGGAAACCGACCATTTGCGCGCCGTTCATATTATTGCTCGCGGGGACGACCTGCTGGCCTTGATCTTGGACTCGGAGAGCTTCAATCTGCTGGTTAGCCAAGGCATTAAAATCAAACTCCTGGTTTGTCTGACGCTGGTTCATATTCATCTGCTGGTTCTGCATCTGGTTCGGCTGACCCTGTTGCGCCATTGGACCTCCCATTTGGACTGGTCCTTGACCCCCTTGCAGAGCGCTCAAATTGATCCGACCGCTCCTGACCATCATTTCTGCGTGCTGTCGGAAGCGAAAGAAGAGAGGATCGATGCCTTGTTGGGCCAACTGCTGCTTCTTGTCTTCCGGCCAAGATAGGACGTCTTGCTGAAATTTCTGCCGTACCTCGTCCTTGGCCGTGTCCATGAGTTTCTTGGCAAACTGGCTGATAGTCGCAGCGTCGGGACGGGGCTGCTGTCCTTGCTGCATGTTGGGTTGTTGCTGCTGGTTAAGGCCTTGCTGCTGGAGGTTGAGATTATTGGGGGCATTCATGCTCATTTGCGATGGATTTTGCGACATGGGAACGGCGGAAATCTGCATCGGTTGCCGTAGCTGTGGATTTGGGAAGCCTGGAGGCTGTTGTGGAGTACCCTGCCTCTGCAAACCGGCCTGGTTCATCATGCCCATTTGAGCAGCGGGGTTCATGTTCATAGTGGCCTGGAGGTTGTTCATGCCAGTCACACGTTGCTGTCGTAGGCCGGTCATGGCGAGGAGTTTCTGTTTGACGTTGGCAAAGTACTGGTCCTTGGTCTGGGAATTCATGAAATTCTGGGTTTCGAAGTTGATGGAGATACGCATGGCCTCCATTTCGCTGATGTCGTTTTTCAGAAGGCGATATTGTGTGAAGAACTGGACGGCAAGAGTTGCGCGCTCCTCGGGAGAGGTGGATTGTTGCCAGCCTTGTGGAATCTTTTGTTGCTGCTGCTGCTGGCGATAGTGTTGGATGAAGTGCGCCGTCCTTGCATTATTGGCGATGACGCCAGGAAAGTTAGGATTGTTCATGGTGGTGGAGGGAAGAGTAGGAGTGGCCGCCTACGCCGGTGGTCGGGGAAAGGTGGGAGAAGAGCAGTCGTTGGTGTTGCGGTCGAAGACCGCGAGGGCGCTACGAGGCGCAGCACGCATGCAGCCGCACGGGAATGTAAAATAAACCGAGTCGCAGAGTCGTAGAATCGCAGAATCGAAGAAGGCTCGATGAACAGTCGTAGAGCAGTCGTGACAAGAACAGGGTGAGGAAGGGAAATGCGGGAGAGGATGGCTACGTAGCCGTGGTGGTGGTTGCGCGACAGGAAAAAAGAAGCGTCGAGACAGGCGGGCCCAAACGCCAAATGTGCTGGGATGGCCCAACCAGGGTTCTGCGACGGGCGACGGGGGAGAGCGGCCAGAATGTAAGAGCAGTGACGAGGTCTCCAGAGAAAACGAAGGTCAAAGGGCCAGCAGCATTCGAGGCGCTCGCAGCGGGTGCAAGTGAGGCGAGAAGGGGAGAAGAGACAGTGGAGGAAGGGCGAGGAAGATGTTGGCTGTTTGGTATTGGCGGACTAGTGCGGATTGATCGACGGGCGGAGAGGGCGGTAGGAAGCGGCGGACAGCCCAAGAAAGAGTGCGAGCCGGGGGGTGGGAGTGGGAGTACGGGTATGAGCTGTGATTGGGTGAGACAGTGGCTGCGAGAGAGTACAGTGGTAGTAGAGGTGTGGTTGAGGAGGTCGTCGAAGAAGCGATAGATGAGGGGAGCGAGAGGGCGTGCGAGAGAGGAAAGAGAGATATGGGGAGAGGGAGAGAAAGGCAAAAGAGAGACGAGTCACAGGAAGCTGGGTGGGAGGGTTTTGTGAGGGTGAGGGTGAGTGAAGGCACGGTGAGGGCAGGTGCGTTGGGAGGCAAGCGGCAGGTACGAGAGAGCAGGAAAGAGCAGGGATGAGGCCCGGAGGCGCCAGGCAGGGCCACTCCGCTCATTACTGTGATCTGAAGTCAAGAGCTCGTCTGCGAATCTCTGCATACATTTCACGCGCCTATTGTCACCATTGCTATTCACTATACGCATGAAATCGATACCACAAAACTGATGCATGCAGGCATGCATCCATCTATCCAACCATCTGCCCACCCTCTCGTGCAGTCGAGTTCAACCCCCACAACGTCATGTCAAGCCTTGTGTTTCTTGTCTTTGCTGCCTTTGCCCGCTTCTAAACTCTGTCTCCTCCCCCCTCCCTCTCCCTGAGCTGTGCAAAAAGACAGCACCCAGGTGACAACCACTGCCCGGCTGGCTGATTGCAAGTGCACCGCACGTGTTACACGCTCATATGGCTGGCCGCGTTGGCATCCTCGTCCCTTTCCGCTTCCGTCCTAGCACCCCTCGTCAATGGTTCCCAGACGCTCCCAATGTCGCTCAATCAGGGTGGACGGTGGACGGTGGGCAGATACAGGCAATTCAGTGCTACCCGCGCGCCCACCTGGCTTCGGGCTGTGCGAGAGACACAGACAGACAGACAGACAGACTGACTGACAAAACTGCAGGTATTGGTAGCTTTGTCGTTTCTGCCTGTCTGCGCAACACTGCCACGCCTTCGCCGTCCATCATGTCAATCAGCGCCGTTTCTCTTGTTGCGCCCTGGGTGCTCCTATGCTCCCCATTCATCTATCTACTGCGAGACCGAACTTTTCAATCTGCACTGTATGGCATGGCATTTATTCCATTCTGCCCGCGTGTCGGGGCGTCTCGCATCTGTGCCATGTCCCCCTCGCCCTTCCCCCAGGCGCTTGGTGTCGAGTTTCACCTCTGGGCCCATTGTCTGGACAGGCTCACAGGTCCTCCCGATTCGTCACCTCATCAAGGCTTGCCAAAAAGCACAACCAGACGCCACGCTGTTCGGCGTAGATGACTCTACCCGCACCGCGTCCCTCGAGGCCCACCGCTCTGCTCTGCTCTGCTTTTGCTTTGCCCTGCTCTGCCCACCTCATCCTCTGGTCCATTCTCAGTTTTCACTCTGAGTGGTAGGTCCAGTCCACCCTGTCCGCCCTATCCACGGCGCCGTTCTGCCCGTTGCGGACTACCGCTAACCCCGTTTGCTGCTTGCTCTTTGCACCGCTCCACCCTGCATCTCTGTACCACTAAGTTCGCACACGAAAGCTCAGTCCTATCAACTGAACTGAACAGAACATGGCAGAGGAAAAGTCAGTCTTGGTCATGGAGGCGAGCAACGAGCGTCTCTCCCTCGTTCGCATTTGCTGCCACGCACGCACAATCATGCCCAGGCCCATACTCTCCTCTGCCGCCCGCTCGCCCAGCCCGCAGACGCCATCACCATTTATTTCATCCATTCCGCATGCAGGGCATTCCCCAACCAGCCTAGCCTTTTATCCCTCCGTCTTCCTTCTGCTGCTCTTCTCTCCAGCTGCCACGACCACCTGTGCACACCTCCTGTTCGCTATGCCCGATTTGCCCATTCCTCCCACTGCGCTGCCATCTGCTCACAGCAACCAACTTTTTCATCTTGAAGATGGGCAGTGGCTTCTGGCTTCTGGCTTCTGGCTTCTGGCTTCTCTACTCTGCCACATTCAGCTCCGACCGCGTTTCCCCGTTCTGTTCTGGCGTATGTGTACAGTATCGCCTGTGTGAGTGTGTTTGCCTGCATTCCGTAAAAATAGGTGCAGTCCTGTCATCCGCGCCATAGCCCTCCAACCCCGAGGCCGGCAATGTCATGCTCTGATGGTTCCCGTGGCCAACGGGGAACAAGGCAACCGCACGCACAGAACCACAAGAGCACAAGTCATTGGACTTAGCATCTGACGGATGGCACTCGGTGCTGCGATTCCCCTGCGCGGTTTGCTTGAGCTGTTCGGTGCATACGTCTTTGGTTGGTATCTACTTACTATCACGCTTCAGCTGAGCTGCCCTCGAGCAACCTCTTTTGGCTACGCCTGAACTGGTCCACACAGGTCCACACTGGTCAACCACCGGGTCTAGCTCGTCGGTTGTCTTGTTAGCAACGATCGGCCGTTGGGCTAGAGCCGCTAAGACCTTGTAGACTGGGGTACCTGTGGATGCGCAAATGGGCAGATGCAGCTCCCCCGAAGCCTAGATACAGCCTAGGTACATTCGTGCTTAGTACTCGGAGCGACCACTTCAAGGTTAAACGCTCAATAAGACCAGCTTTGTCAGTATCCATCTATTGCCCATACTGCCTAGCTCGAGCTATGTAGGTACGGCTCAGTGCAGTTCAGTTTCTCTGCCCCTCCTCCGCATTGTTTGGCATCCCTGATTCCCCCCTCTTGTCCCATCTTGCCCCCAAGCGAAACGCGAAAGTGCGCAACTCGGTCAATCCAAGCCCAAACCCAAATTCAGACCCAGCATCCGTGAACGAGCACCCAACGCAGGCTACAGGCTACAGGCTACACCTCCTACTGTATGCTGCCAGATTCCCTGTCGCAAATTCCGCTGCCCATGTACCATGTCCCGTAGCCCCGTATCCCGCGCCCATACCCGCACCCGCGCCGTGATCGCCCTTGCTGGTTTGCTCACTGCGATTCCTTCCATCTACCACGGTAGTAAATCTTGAAGATTTGCACTCGTAATCCGCTGTCGGGTAGTCGTAACTGGTAGTTGTTGGGCTCTCGACGAGTTCAACGTCAATCATTCACTCACTCATTCACTCATTGCCCTGCCCGCCCGACTCAACTCAACTCATCCCAACCCAACCCAACTCACTTCATTACACTGCCGCCTCTATGTACAGTACAGATCCATTCCAATTAAGGGCGTGGACATGCTTAGTCGCTCGTTGCCCTCTTGCCCACACGCGCTCTCTTTTCCCATTTAGTCTCATAGAGCATGCTGATGACGACGGCTGGGGACGATGAGGACGATGAAGACGATATGCTGATGATGATGATGATGATGACCATTACAGCCACACTGTCCTTAACATTTCTCGGATAGATTTCCAAGCTTATGGTCAGATCTCCTGCACACCACATCCTGTAAGCAGAGCAAAAGCATAACAGCAGAGCAGAGCAGAGCAAACCACGGTGCCCCTTCAACACTTAAGTTCAGCCAAACCTTGCCTTTTGCCTCGTCTGCCCTCATCACCTTGGAACAAGTCCGGCGGAGGCGAGTGGAGTCGATTGACGCTATCATGGCGTATGAACAGCATGCACATACTGTAGGAGCGCTCTTCAAGCAGCGCGAATGCAACGTCTCAGTCATCTTTGCAATAGTGCTAGGCTGAACCTAGACTCCATTAGCTGCAGCCCTACGGCGTCGTTGTCACCAGGTGAGCATGCTGGGCTTTGCCGCTAGGTAGAGTGGACTGCATACACAGCTGCATTTTACATACATGAGTTGGTTTACGGAGTTTCGCATTTCCCCCCTCCTCCCTCACGATGAAACTGCGTCTGACGGCCGGTTTCCTTGATTGGCTGGACATCGTCTGGGGCTTCTGCTATGCTTTGTCCGTGCCTGTGTGCTGCTGTGCATTTTGATTTGTCGTTCTAGGTGCCCACATGCGTCTCTAGATGGCGCTTTTGGTAAAAGCTGCGTGATCTAGATCCATACTTGACTGTGCAAGAAGGTACAGGTATACGTGAAAAGTGCCACAGGCGTATGTGTGGAGATGGGCTTTCTGTTGCCCTGTCATCAAAATCAAACATTTCTGCACACTACAATTACCTCCCCTCGATCTTCACTCTCTCATCAGTATCAAGGAAACTCCTCCATCTGATCTCATAGTCGCGCGAGTGCCACATACGTCTATCTCGCACCGCAGGGCCAATAGCGATAAGTAGATCCTCTGGGGTTGACAATCTTTTCTTTCCTTTTCACGAAATTTCTTTTGAATTGCGTCTGGACATCAATTCTAATGTACGCCACTCCGAATCCAGCCACAGACTCGGATGATCGGCTTCCAACTAGACAGACGGAGAGCTTTGCGATTTGTAAACTAGTTTTTTGGCCTGCTGACATGGGTGTCGAAAAGGGAGGTGGCGTACTGTACTTTTTCGAACACATTTGTACGGTACTGCGGAGGTGCTCGCTGGAACGGCTGCAGGGAGTGCCCGAGATAAAGTACAACTTTAACAGCGTCAAGGATTTGTGATGTGTTCGCTATGTGGTACTTTCTGCGTCTGCTGAGGAATTTCCATCGCCTGAACTAAACTATAATTCGTCTTCTATCTGCAGTACGTACTCGCGGATATTGCCCGAATACGCACACTGCCTCCCTCGTTTGGTATCTGCGCCCGCATCCACATCCGCATCCTTCCTTTCCATCTTTCCTCAATGCTTCAACCCAAACTCTAAACCCAGCACAACCCAACTCAACCCAGGACAGGGCTCTTTCCTCCCATCCCGGATTCCCCGAGTTCCTCGGACCTCCGAACGGACCAAAGTACCAACAACTCACCTATCTACAAAACACAGCGGAGCTACTTACATGGACATTGGGTCTTACACTGTGGTAGAGTGGGATGGGAAGTACCATACGTAGTCAAAGCCAACAGCTAAACATACCGGCCAGAACTACCATTGGAAATGTATACGTCGTTCTTCGATTCTAGGTAGCAGCTTGGTGATACAATAAAAGGCCAAGGCATAGCGTAAAACAGATTCAGAGGGCCTTTGGGCTCTTGGACTCGATGGCTCTACATACAACGATATAGACATTAATAATGTTAGCTTCAGCGGCATTTTTCTTCCATATGTTCGGCCAATCGAAGAGAAAGGTACAGGGGGCAGCGCTCTCAATCCCCTTTCACCTATATTGCTGGAAATGAAATGTACCTCCGTGGCCATTGGTTGCCGCTGATCGATAATTTTTGGGAGTGTGCTGGCGCTAGTGCTAAACTGAGTAGAACAGAATAGGGCCGGTATTGGTACCCGCACTATTTCTCTCATACGTATGGTAGTCTAGCGCAAGCAATCATGGTACGTGGGCCAATGGTTCCATAGGTAAATGCACCTAGATTCCGTGCTACGCTCTTGGATAGACTTTCTGTAATTACCTCAACAGAACCGAGGCCCGCAGCTTAGATTGGATGCCCTTGATCAATGACACGTACTTTTTTTCCTTTAGATGTAACCTGTTTTTCGATTGCAAATATCCTCGCTTAAGTAATGAGGATTGTTCGAGTCGATGTGATTATAAATCGCAATGCTATGCGGGCAGCTAGAGTGAAAGAAGAATTGAATACCTGGTGCATCTGATATTCAGAACGCGAAAGGATAGGAAAAATAAATATTGGCTTTTCCATATCGAGTATGTATTTGCGTGATGAGAGGTGTGAGATTGGTATTCTGGCTGTTAAAACTGTGTGACGTCGTAGATGCATCACTCGCGCTACCTTTCGGTTTTTGAGACTGAGATATTCTTGTGTGCGTCTAGTCATTAATTGCGTGGTGAATTATATCTCAATTCCAGCCGACGAACGTCATTTCAACCATATATCGAGAAGCTCTAGAGTTAACAGCCTGCCATATTTACGATACTAAGCAAGTGCGCAGAGTAACAGGCATGTAAATGGACAAGGATATTCGAAAGACTAAGTAGGGAAATAAGCATCCTGGCTATGACGTCTCTCTTCAACTTCCATAATCACTGCAATCAAGGCCTTTAGTTTAGGCATGGCCAGTATGATAATGTAGACTACGTCTATAAGTTGACGGCATATTATAGACGGATACCGGGATAGATTCGGCGTGCGAACATTCAAGTCAAGAACTTAGAGTCAGGAAAGGAGAGAAAACTTTGATTTCATGTTCAAGGACCAAGAAAATCCCTTATTTGAATGTAGATCATACCATGCTTGATCTTTTATCCCATATAAGTGGACCATTTTTCCTAGTCCGCACCATCTGCAGAGCTACATATGAGACAGCTCGATAGCCCTAGAATTATGATGGATAACAATAATTTTTCAGGGCACTTGAGGAAGAGCTACACCGGATTGAAAATCACTCAGGGGGGCTCGAACGTCTTGTAATAGTGAGGCACGTGGAAACCACTTCGAGGCATTTTAGGAAAGATTTTGAATGTAACCTGGACAGAATAGAACTCCCATCATCGGTTGGTTACATATATGTGACGATTTCTTGTTTAAGAAGAAAGGTCACCGGGTCGACTTCTGATCAGTTTCTTCATATTCAGCTTGAATATAGCTTTCGTATATGATCCAGTAACTGGTATTGTATCCTGTACATTCAGCTGGAGTGTTTTGTGATCTAGTTAAACTAGGGATTTGGTATTGTATAGAAAGGTTGTGTTTATTCCCTTTCCTCCTTATGAGACTCAACACAACGAATCGAAGGGCAGCATGTATTGGGGTATGGACCGGATTAAAAAGAGAGATCTTCCGCAACTTCCAGCAGGTGAACAGTTGATACATTTGCATGGCCGTATGCAATTTGTTTGGCCTATTGTATCTATTATAGTGTTCGGCTACTCAAAGTCTTGCTATTCTATCTAGTACAATACATTCCATGCTAGAAACAGTGTTTCTAAGGGGAAATGAAATTCTCGTTGCTTGGAAAGAGACTCTTCAAAGGTTGAATATCATGGCAGAGTTTGTATTCGTTGTACTGTTATGATAATTGCGACTCCAAAGTTCTAGTCTTTGTTTTCTAGATTTCTCTCAGTCTGTCTCGAACTGATTAGTACAAGTATTGTTTGGGTCAAATCGCCCTCGTAAATTGGGCATGTTGTATATTTTAGCTATTTGTTCAAAACCATAACACGAAGAGTCTACTGATTCTAAACTCGAAAAATTCTTCGGATCATGTCCAAATGAAGACTCAAGGGCAAAGTATCCCCTTAAGCAACGCTAACTGAGTTGCTAAATGCATGTTTTATTGTTCCGTATATGCATGAACTATAATTGATTAATGTGCAAAATACCCGAAGGGCGAAGAGCAACTTTGCCGCTCAATAATTGCTACTGACATGCGGTAATGTTCCTGAGCAGCTAGTGGCTCTTCTAGGAAGCCACTTCCGTTTCAAAAGATTCGGAACATAAAGGCGTTGAAGCCGCCACAATCCTCTACATTGGTGTATACCTATAATCTATGATTTATGGCGTAAAGTTTGGCAAAGATGCCAATATGAGGTTGCTTTTCCTCTTCCCCCAAGACAATTTGAAGGGAGCGGATTGTTTACTTTTTGTCGATCTCTTGGAGCCTTTTCTCCCTCGTCGGCGATATGAGAGAAGGCTTATAAATTTGCACGTAATACTGGCCCCAATAAAAGTTTCGGAGGGGTGGCGTGATGTCGCGTTCGCGCTTCGAATGTTCAAAAGCTTATCGGAATATGTAAGTGATATGACTGATATAGTGGAAGAGATGAATAGCAACCTCCTACTCTCGATGAAGCTAGTAGAGTATACCTGTTCGATCAAAGGGATAAACTGAGATCATGTCACGGACGATATGGCCTCACACCTCACTTAAGTATATAGCGTCTGGCAACCAAAAAATTGAAACAAGGAATATCACAATGAAACACTGGCATATATAACATAGGAAAATTCTGTGGTCCGCGGACTTGATTTGGTATGGCTTGCTGTCCAAGGATTTACACCCCCACCTATGATACAATCGATCCCCCCAGCCCGAGCCAATCTCTATACGTTCATGCCTCGTCTGTACAAAGGAAAATCTTGAAATTTGCAAAGAACGACCGATTACTTGCTCTGACCAAGAGCACGGGCACGCTCCTCCTCAATCTTGTTGTAGAAAGCGTCACGGTGACGGACAGCGGGAAGGTGGTAGCCTTAAAACAGTAAGTATCCAGCCGAAATATTTCTCTGCTAGCTGCCAGAGCTTCCGGGACGAGGTAAGTATTGATTTCACATACCGTACCACCAGCCATAGCCGGCGACTACGCCAAGACCTGCAGTTCATGATTAGCCAAGCTGTACATGCCATCTACACCTGCCGTAGAAGCTACTCCAAAGCTCAATCCCGGGTTCTGCAACAGCTCGGGGATGTAGACGTACCGATGGCGCAGGAGAGGTCGAGAACGACCTGACGGCGAAGCATCTGCAGACCAGTCATTAGCGCGACTTTCATGGACGTCGTGGGGGCTCAATGGCAGCACATACGCCAGTAATGGGTTTGACGGCCATGGCGAATGTGTTTTTGGGTAGAGCGGAGAGGGTTGTGGCGGCGAATGTGGGATCGTGGAGCTGGTGGAAGGACGTCTGAGGTTGAGTTGAAGTTGGTGGTGTGAACATCTGCGGCCTGGTCTTGGCGATCCTGCTGACGTAATTAGGCGGCCCCAGCGCCGTGAACGGCGCTCACAGACCTCAGTCCTGCCTTTTGGTGAAAGGGACAGCACCACGCGACACCCGCGACTTGCGGTTTCACCGTCCACTGTTTCGCATAGTTCTCATTTGCGGTAGCGCCATATATTTCTTCCCGGGGCTACTCGCACGTCCCCTCACGCCTCGCTATTCAACCCAGTCACTTCTGCCTTCAACTCGTTACCGTCCCCGTCGTGCGCGCTCTCTCACCATCCTACTTCGCCTATCCAAAACTTCACGCAATCAACGACGGGCTTATGCCAGGCCTTATTAACCCCGCCAGCACCAGTAGTGTCGGCGCGGTCGCAGGCATGAAGAGGGCGTTCGCCGCGGAAGAGGCACCCACTTACGGAGAGCCGTACTCTAAGAAGCAGAAAGTCGTCCATAAACTTCACCACACTCAACCCGTTCAGCACATTGTCGAGCCCATCAGCGCGGAGCTTGATCCTACTGGAGAGAACAAGGACTTCTTCGACCAGCAGTTACTGCGCGCAATCGCGATACAATGCAGAAGCGTCGGGTTCGATGGGGCGCGGCCAGACGTGCTGGAGGAGTTTCGCTCGTTGGTAGATTCTTGTATGGCATTTATCGGCCGCGCTCATGCGCCGCAGAAGTGTGACACCCGCTAACATGATGTTAGACATGACCAAGTTCCTATCGCAAGTCCGCAAGTCGATGTCTAGCGCCCGCCGTACCGAGACCGTACCGCACGACTGGGTGTATGCACTCTCAGCAAGCGGCCTTACTAG
The DNA here is from genome assembly GCA_028476805.1 of Acrocalymma vagum. NCBI lineage: Eukaryota > Fungi > Ascomycota > Dothideomycetes > Pleosporales > Acrocalymmaceae > Acrocalymma > Acrocalymma vagum. The sequence continues at coordinate 24,659 of JAQGEP010000227.1, forward strand.
CTCATCGAGCCTTGAAGGGCATTTAGACATTGGTCAAATCCCGCCTTCAATGCTACAACCGCGATTTGAACCCCCCATTCCTCCCCAAGCCCCTCCCCCTGATGTGGAAGGATTACTCGGCGCCGAATTATCAGGCAGAGTCGACAAGGAAAACAGGTCATACATACCAAAACATTTCCCCCCATTTCCATCAAAACATACCTACAAGGCAACACCAGTGTTTACACAGCGCGAAAATGATCCAAGAAAGATTCGGGAAAAGGCGACAGAAGAGGGTATTTTGGCAGAGCAGAGTCTGAGGAAACTCATGGCGGCGCAGAAACAGGGCATACAAAGGCAGAAAGCAGGGAAGCGCAAGAGAAGTAAGCGTATGAAGGAGAGTGATAGGCTATGGCAAGAATCTATGAAAGATCTCTTCGACGAGGAAGCCCAACGTGAAGCGGAAGAGAAGAAACGACTTGCGGGACAAGACGAGGAGGACGATGTCGAAGAAGATGATGTAGCGGCCAGGTTACGACAGCAGGTGGCAGCGGCGACTTCCAATCGCAGACTTAATTTGGAAGAGGGAGTGCATGTCAATTACGAACGAAAGTTTTACCGAAAGTCCGCGCGGGGAGTATAGGGACGCCATCAGCGCGCTTTGCAACAAAAATGCAGGCCGCATCCCACCGGGTCTGGATTTATTCGGGTTTTCAGAAGCATATGTTTATAGCGAGGCGTTGTTGGGTATCAGCATGCTCCTCGGAGCTGGGAAAGGCTCTTTGGCATTTTGATGGCGTATATCAACTCGGTTTGACTACTTGTACTATTGTTGCTGGTCAGGACAGAGACCGCGAGTTTTGAGCTGTCTACAATTGGACGCTCAATTACGTATAATAGGAACTCTCATTATCTCTAAATACTGTTACAGAGAAAGGAAAGGTTATTTTGGATTGAATGCATCTCGATTGATTGTGCATACAACGGTACCTCTCAGCGCACCGCATTTTCCCTATCTTATGTATTCTTGCCATCGTCCTGCTGCCTTGCACTCCACCCCTCCCATGCGGTAGTCTCTACCGTCAAGCCATGGGCGCACCTAGTTAATATCAGCTTCGTGGAATTTCAATAATAATAATAATAATGCTAAAATTCATTGTTCCCCTTAGCCAGCCTTCCTGCCAAGCCTTTCTGCACGTGCAGTGGACATGACCTCCAGGACGTCCTGATGATCAACTTACTGTCTCAGTAACCGCACTACGGGCTTGCAAACTACGACTGGCGGGTCTTTTCCGTTGAACTCGCGCTCTGGAAATTTGAGATTGCACTTGTACTGCACGAGCTCTTTGAGCGCGCAGTCCGAGAGCGTGACGGGCGGTTTGCGCCGCTTGCCGTTTGGCAGCGTATTTACTCTGGATGAGAGTTCTTCGAGGGCGATTGTAGGGGTCGGGGGCGCCATTAAATGATTGCGCTCTTGGAAGTCCAAGGAACAAGAAGGCGAAATCAACAAGCAGGCGGGATAGTGGCTGGATTGGATTGATGAGAGGAAAGGTGGGAGGATGCCTATGAACGAGGGTGCGAAGAGATTGGGTGAGAGCTTGCTCAAGGAAGTCAAGGTTGACGATTTGAGCTCGGTGAGTCTCGGACCAGAAATTAACACAACAATCTCATGCACCCACCCTACGAGGCCTTTTTTCTCATGAAACGTTCAGATATTTAATGTTCTCCGTGTACTCGGTCTCTCTGAAAATGAGCGGACAACCTGCTTCGGCATTCCGGAATTGGATGCACTGCTATCGTTTCCACCAGAAGAAGCAGCAGCAGCAATAGCAGCAACAGACCAAGATCCCCTACAACCTTACACCATCCAAGATGATAGCCACTGGAGATCAGATCCAAGCAGTCCACCTCGCCCGCCTCTCCAGACTCCGAAATCTAAATTCACTGCCCCTGTCCTTGAACTCATCTCACCATCATCTTCTCACCATCCCTCCAACGCAGGAAAAACCTCCCTTCTCTACCTCATCATTGCATACGCCATTCTCCCTCCAAAATTTCACTCCACAAGTCTCGGTGGGCAGAACGCTGCTGTCGTCCTTTTCGACCCGCTGTCGCACTTCCGAGAAACACGTTTAGTGCAAGTCATGCTCAACGTCATCACATCTTCATCTCTAAAAGAAGAACAAGAAAAAAAGCAAGAGCAAGAGCAAGAAACAGAGTGGAATCAAAACCCCAAACCCAACAGACAAGCCATAAAATCTTTAATCCAACAATCCCTCCTCCACCTCCACATCCTCCGTCCACAATCCTGGCCCACCCTCCTATCAACACTAACCTACCTCCCAACCCACCTTTTCTCCTTGACGCGCCACCGCTCCAACGAACGAAGGCTCCACTCAATAATCCTAGACGACATCGACGTCTTCGTACCCAGCATCAGAAGCTCCCCAACAAACACAACAACTTTGAACACCATTACCCCTTTGACGACAGGAGCATCGACGTCCAACATGGCCATGAACTCGTTACAAGGAGCCTCAAACGCACTAACTTCACACCTCTCCCACCTATCTACCCTATTATCTTGCGCCACGGTACTAACTTCTCATTCCATCCCTACTGCCAATTCGTCGTCTTCCTCGTCATCGTCGTCCCACGCTTTTCGCTCTTTCCTGCCCGCGTCTTGGCCCCCTGGTACGCCCCTAACCCGCCTCGCCGTCCGAAGAGTAGAGGTGTTGAAATTTGCGCCGGGAATAAGTATCCAAGAGGCCGAGAACGAGCGCCAGGAAAGGTGGGAGGTGCTGAGAAGAGGGCGATTTGAGTGTTGGAGGGTTGGCGGTAGAAGTTCTGGTGCGGCGAGGGAAATGACGACGACGACCACCACCAGAGGTAGTGGAACAAAGGGGTTTTTGTTCAGAGTGGGGAGTGAGAGTGGGGTGGAAATAGAAAGGTTGGAAGAAAAGAGAGATGAGCAGGAGCAGGAACGTCAGACTGGAGGGTCATATACAGATGCTGCTAGAGGTGACGACCTAGGAGTCGACAGGTAAATGCTGTGTCTCGTGAATAGCGACACAAGACAAGCAAAACAAAGAAAAGCATCAGACGATTCATAATGGAGAAAAGGCGTCTAGACAACCTTCACATCATTTTCAAATCTAAAATCCTAAGCTCTTAATGGTAGGAAGCCCTGCAGTTCTTCTTCTTTTCTTTTTTCTGGGGATTCTCTTTGATTGAATAATTGTAAATTTATTTCAAATGCTCGAGTATGGTACAACAAGAATTGAAAAATAAAAGAAATACACAAATGCAGTCCGACTCGCGATTTTTGCAGGTAGACTCCCATACAATATGCAAGACTGTGTTAGGTAGTATATCGTACATCGAGTTCTTTCTCTTTATACACAGTAGCGAAGAAACAAAATACAAAAAGCCAAAAGCGTCTTGGCAAGCGTGCCTCTCCGCTCTCTTCCTGTCTTTATTTCTTACTTACTTTCCGACGCAAAATCGTACACATGTTCTTTTTATCGTCCTTTCTCGTACATATCCCGCCCACAGCTCCCATCATTCGCGAATCGATGGGCGAAGCTCGTTTCCCCCATTTCCAATCTTCTTCCAGCAATCTCATTCGTTGGTTCTACGCATCCTGGCCCCAAAGAATCTTCCTCCTCTCCCGATCCTCTCTCGCCGTCCTCCTCCGAAGTCCCCATTTCGCCCGTGCAGCCTCGTGTTCCTTTGCTACACTCTCCGCCTTCTCAGGCGCCTTCACTACCATGCCGACGAAAAATTGACTACAGCCGAATTTTTCTGCGAGCTTCACTCGCGTCCACTTGTTGGGGTCGCTTAGTCGTAGAGTGCGAATCTCTTCGATTTCTTTCTCGGTGAGGTGATATTTCTTTTCGTAAGGTTGGCGGAGGGCTGGGGGAAGCGGTGCCGAAGGACGCGGTGGGATTTGCGAGGATGTCGTAAGAGGTGTGCCGGGGGCAGCGGTATGTGATAGTCCTTTGCGGTACGCGGCTTGCGTGCTGGTGATGAGGTTTGCCGTGTACATTTGTCTTCGCTTGTCATCTTTCGGCAGAAACTTCAATGGGGTGTGATAGACGTTCGGTGCTGAGGATGGGGGATTGTAGATTAATGTCGGAGCTGAGCTGTCGGCTGTATAGGATGGTGCTTCCTTGACAGTGAGCAGCTTCCTGTGTCGGCGAGCTGTGGATTCATGGCGGCATTGGATGAAGGGGAGGAGGGTTGATTTTTGCCGCTGTTTTGAGCATATTCGGATAAGAGTCTTACATGCCGACATTATGCAACTGGCCGCTAGAAGGGGAGGACTGGAGATAGAGATGGACGTGTGGATGGGTTCAGGTCATCGAAACTTTCGGGTTGCACGCGAAGTTTTTCCGGGCGACGAGCCGTGATTGGTCAATGCACGCCCAAACGTGAACCCCTACATACTCTCAAAATATGTGCACGAGACATATATTTGATAAAAGATGAGATACTAGTAGAGTTGGAGGGTATTTATTCTTAGAATATTGATTTGGAATTGGCGAAATGCTCAAGTAGGTTGGCATCGTATAGCTACCATTTGCTTGTAGTCACATGGCTCTCTGTTATCCTACTGTTCGACCCAAATTTCTTACAACAAGCATAAATGCATTGTAAAATTTAGGCGCGCTTTAATTCACCAGCAACGTAATGCAGATAAGCTCCCAGCAGCTTGGTACCCTCGATATAGTTTCTCTTATCCAGCTTCTCGTTGATGGAGTGAGCAGCATCTGTGGAGCTTCCCATCGGCAACAGCAAAACATTCTTTCCGAGCTCCGCCTGGAAGGTGAGAGTGACAGGAATACTGCCTCCCTCCCTGGTCATGTCTGGCTTGACGCCAAAGACCCTTTCGACGGCCTTGGCCGCACCAGTATAGTTGGGGTGGTTCGGGTCTTCGACCCACCACTTGCCACAGTGAACGACGTTAAACTTCATTTTGTTTTTTGTCTTCAACTTTGCGAATTCTTCGTTCACGTGCTTCTCCACAAGCTTTGTAACATCGTCAATCTCCATGTTGGGCACAGTGCGAATGGAGAACTTTCCAATGACCTTGGCTGGGATAACAGTCTTGGCTCCAGGAGTGTAGAACGCACCCTCGATACCGTGCAGGGAGAGCGAGGGATACCTCATTTTGTGTTTGAGCGAGTCCTCCTTGGTGTCAAAAATAGAAACCTCGCTACCAAGAGACTGATGGAGATCCTGCATAGTGAATGCAATGGGTGGGTACAGAGCGGCCTCCTCATCAGTCAGTGGAGCGACGAGGTCATCGATACCCTTGATTAGTATTTTGCCATCGGTATCGACAAATGAGTTCATAATGCGGACCAAGTCAGTCATGGGCTCATGGGTCACCCCGCCGTAGACACCGGAGTGCAAGTCCTGGCCTGGGCCAGAGATCTCGACTGAGTAGTAGTTACAGCCGCGGACACCATATGTCAAGCAAGGCTTCTCTGTTCCCAGCCAGTAGTTGTCTGAGATGCACACCACATCAGCGTCCTTGAAGAAACCCTTGGCCTCTGCTCGGATAGTGTCGTCCAAGCCCTCAGAACCGTTTTCTTCCATCCCCTCGAAGCACATGATGAGGTTAACAGGCAGCTCCACTCCTGCCTTCTGGTGTGCTTCGATGGCATTCAACCAACCAAGAACGGGGCCTTTGTCGTCTGTGCTGCCTCGTCCGTACATGCGGCCTTTGTCATCGATGCTCAGTGTAAACGGGTCAGTTGCCCAACCGTCAGATTTTTGCGCGGGCTGTACGTCGTAGTGGCCGTAGATGAGAACATTGGGCTTGTTTGGGTCGGATCCATAACGGCCGAGGAGGCAGGGAGGAAGGTCTAGGTGCTCACGACCAGGCTGCTTTCCGAGCTCGCGGAGTTCAACGGTGCCACCAAGAGCACGAATCTGCTCGGCAAGCCAATGACCCATCTATAGTCTTACAATCAAAACAGTGAAGACATTCCGGCTGACTGCTGCTTCATACCTTGACTACATCAGGTCTCCTCTCATCCTCCGAGCTAATACTAGGAATCGCCACTGCTTCCCTCAGTCTCTCGATGAACTTGTCCTGCAAGCCGTCTACTTGTTGGAAGAAGGGCTCGAGATGCGGCATCTTGTCGAAGTGTTTGTACAAATAAGGCCAAGTGGCGTTGGGTATTCGGTTGGGGGTGTATTTATCTGCTCGACGGGGTGCGGGCGCAAATCTCTGCGTCTGTGAAGTCGAGAAGTTCTGACGAATGTGAGGAGCGCTTATTGTCGGTGGATAAGCAAAGCGAGCCGGTGTGGATCGGGCAGGCAATGTGAACAGAGACGCCTCTGCTCGATGCAGCAAGGCGGCACCAGCGGGGAGGGGCAGGCGGGGCATGTTTAACTTAGAAGGAAGGAACGTCAGCCAGCATACGCGCCTGCCAATTATGTATGTCACGCTGTGGCCCAAGCTCCCTTCAATGAATTTCGGCCCATCATCAGATCAGTCACCATCATTGTAATTTCAATGCCGGACAAATCCTCCTGTACTTAATTAATTGTTTGGTATTCGGAGCTCAGGAAGAAATATATGCAAAACTAAACCGCATCCCAATGCCACAGCAGACCAACAGTGCAATGCTGCAATACAACTGTCCTAGAACGCGTCGCTCAAACCATGTCGTAGATATCATGCCTGCAACCTGAAGTAAAGCAATGAGAGGGAAAAGCTTAATGGTACATGGCCAAAAAAAAGGCTACTAGGTATGCAATCAATGTTCGCGACGAAAGAGACCATTACCAACAAACTCAACTAAGAAGGCATTACTGATGCACGTCAAAAAGAAAGATGAAAATGAGGAAACGACGAAAATTCCAGGCCACGGTATCATATCACAATCGATTACGATTTTGGCTCCGTCGACATTGGGCTTAGAAGATCGTCCACAGGCTCCTCACTCGTGCTCCCTGATCGAAAATCTGGCTCCGTGAATAGAGGCTTGTCAATTTTTCGTGTCTCCACTTTGGACGGCTCACTGCTCTTTTCTGTCTTCTCACCCTCCTCAGTCTTTCCGGCTTTCACATTGCTGCCGTCCTTTTTCTCCGTAGCACCCTCTTTGTTGGTTGTCTCGCCGAGTGCGTCCTTCAAATCGTCACCGCTTACGGCTACAGGAGGTGGATTACTATCTTCGAAGCTAGCAACGGAGTGCTCGGGCAGTTTTCGGAGCGGCGGCTCAGGGTGATCTGGCTGCTTCAGGTGCTCGAATTCGATGAGTGAGGAGCGACGCAGCTGCTCAAGTCGTTCTTCCGGGTTCTTGAAACGTGAGGTGCTGTCAGCTTGTGTCTGGCAATTTGCGATAGAAATATAATTATGTTGAAGTTATGGTAGTGCTAGTGCTTTGTAAAGTAAATGCAGAAGATGGAGGGTCGCTATGTTCAGGTAAATGCGGTTGAGAAGTAAGTAATGCTGGGTCGGTTAAAGATGCTAGAGGAACGCCGCTGGCACTAAGGCCACTCCGTGCATGGGGTATCGGTGAAACAATGCTTTTTGTGGACTCTTTACTGAGAGGAGTGATTGGTTTAGTTGTATCTCGTTTAGGAGGGTCGGCTGTAGGAGGATCTGACTTTGGTAATTCTGCCTTGGGCAGATCTACCTTGGGTACGCTCGATTCGGAAGCCTCTGATATAGATGTTGATATAGCAAGAGCTGCCTTCGGTAGAGTCTCTGATACAGGACGAGGCAAAGGGGTGGCAACAGCTGTAGTAGTCGATGCAGACGACTCTCGACGGCGGATGAAATCTGAAGCGCTAACAGATGAAAAACCGCACTGCGGACATACCCATTCTGCTTGATCTGGGACACCTTCGGCTGCTGGTAGCTGGCCTGCTTCATCCCTCTCCTCTCCCCAAAACGTTGGCCTTCTGATAGGCGCTGGAGTTACTGGGAGACTTGGCCTCTCGACAGCAGTTGGAAAATCGGTGATGATCAAACTTTCGCGACGATTGCCACGGCTTAGGGAAGGGGAACCAATATCTGTCGTATCAGTTGTTAGCGGCAGGGCTTGTGGCTTCCCACGCCGAGTCTGTGCATCCATAATTGCGCGGACATAGGTGTCGATTCCAGGCACACTGTCCCACGCATTGACGCTGTTCTGTTGAAACTCCTGCCATTGCTCGTCAGCGGACTTGGGCGAAGCTATGACTTGAGGGCTGGTTGGCCCAGCAGCTTCTACTTCAGCTCTTCGTTGTCCGTCGTCCTCATAATGCACCGTTGAGAATGGATGCGTTGGGGACGGTTGAGACGGCGGCGCCGGTGCCTCTGCTGGTGTCGGCTCGGGTGGAATGTCCTCTGCGAAAATACGAGATGCCTTGGGGCGGTCTGAGTGCTGCTCCCATGGAAATATTGGCTTTGGTGGTGCAGCAGGAGTGGGTTTGGACTCGGGCACTTTATACCACATGTCTTTAGGAGGTTCTGGGTAGGCCTGAGGCGCCTTGAAAAGCTCGTGGCTGTCACTAAAAGTGTATGTCTCGTTTGGAAAATTGGCAGCTTCTGGTTTAGACTCTATTGGTGGTTCAGATCTGGTGCCCATGGTTAGCTAGTAATTGCGAGCATTCGACATCAAATACTCACCTCGTCGCATCCCATTCCATCTGTGGAGCAGAGAATCTGCGTTGCTGTACAGTTGGAACAGGTGCTACTAAACCTTGGTCAATGTTTTCCGCCTCTTCACCGGGTTCTGTGAAGGGTGGTTCGGTGGTTATGAGAGGGGCTTCAGGTTCCACAACAATGGTAGGAGGAGGGGTTGAAGAGGGGGCACCGGTATTGGCATCGCTTCCCTCACCCTGGCCATGTTGCTGGACATTGGCTGATGTGCCGTGATCTGCGCCTGAGCTCAATTGCGGTACAGCGCCTGGAGAAGGAGCCGGAGGCTTCTTTAGGTGCCTGTCATGAACAGCCCACCAACGAGCTAGAAGCTCATTGTATACGCCACCCCCACCTGAATGGGAACCAGTCCACGGCTTATCCTTGCCGATGAAGTGGACGGCGGCTATGTCTCTCTTGTGATATCGATATGCAGGTTCCCACTGGTATTGAGCATTGGGAGTGCAATTGTAAGTAAACTTGAGGCGGTGCCAAGGCCGGTGTTCAAAGTACTGATTGAGCAGGCCTTGATCCGCACCATCAAAACTGTCGCCCGTAGCCGCCAATGTCTGCAAAGCCCAGTATTCACCCATATCTGGTTTAATTACCATGACTCCAGTATTGAAAGCATCAGGCCAGCCAATGTCTGGCGCAGCAGCAAACGAAGCGTCTATGTCAAACAGCTCGTCTAACGCCCGGAGCGCAACAATGTCGGCATCCAGATATACAATTTTGCGGAACTGTGTCTGTCGCCAGAGAGCTATCTTAGTGAAAGCAAAGAGCAGGTCAGGGCGGCCCATGACAAAGAGATTTGCTGGGTGGGGGTTGCGTATGCGCTCTACTGGGATGAGGTAGTCGTAGAGCAATTTGAGCTCGCCAATTGTATCTGCGGACAGCGTGTCCAGCGTGATGAGGGCGGCGAGCTTCTTGGAGGTGCCGGCATCGCGCAAGGAATGAGAGAGAACAGCAGCACCTGGGGTATTTGTAGTTAGCCGAGCTTCAATGGTGAGGTTGCGGGGTGAGGCGAGGGTAAAGGTGCGAGTAGGAGCATTGCAGCTGGAGAAGGAGTTTCAGACTCGGACAGCAGTGGTGGCTGGATGATTAGACATACCAGGCAGGTAGCTATCACTCATGACGAGCTGTTCAAAGTGGGTTAGCTCGCGTGCATTGTACGACAACAAAACATCAACAGGGGCGTACCGTGCAATAGACATCTTCCAGCGGGCGCGCCATGGTGGGCGAGGGTGGAAGAGGTGCCGGTCAGGGAGCACGCAAAGAGTGGAGGAAGAGGAAGAGGGGACGGAGAGAGACAGAGGAGGCAGAAGCAGAGGCAGTTTTGGGGCGGTTTCCCCGCCTTGGATGTACTCGCGTAGTGAAGTTGTGCCGATCGGAGGAGGGATCAGAGATCAGATGCACAACGAGGGGGCGGCAAGACTACGGGGGGCGTGCAAGAGCTTAGCAATCCGCAAGAATGCGCATGATGAAGGAAAAAAAAGAGGCTGGAGAATCGGGAGACAGAATTGAGAGGGAAAAAGAGAGCTGGAGCTGTAGACGGGAGACGCGGTCGCCAGTCCCGTCTGAGCCGCCTGCGTTGAACGATAATTATTGCCGTTGCCGCCACTTGCAGCTTAAGTACGAGCACCCTGCAGACGAGGTTGAGCTCCAAGGAGCTTGGGCCAGGGCTCGAACAGTTTTCGTCACCGTGGTTGTGGTCGCATTTTTTTGATGAGCGAAGCCAAGGTACGGCCCATCTTTCATGGTGGAGCAGATGAACTATGTACTGTAATAATTACCCATGCAGTAGGCACTTCTTCTGTACTTACACGGACTCTGAAGGTTCTTATTAGCCCACTTCCCTATGCCATCCCTTTGTTTTTCTTTTTCTTTTTCTTCTGTTTTTGCTCTCTCTCCAACCGCAATGTGTTAGACTTGGGCTAATTAGCACCTCACAGCTAATTACACTATTTTTGTCATCAGACCATGGTCATGCCTCCGCAAGGAACCGCCGTTCTGCTGGCGCTCGTTGCTGTCCCGCAGCCAATATTAATGCCTGCCCATCCTCTCCCAACAACTTCGCCTGGCGCCAAATCCTGGTTGACGTGCACGTTGTCTAGGAGACAGTTCTGTAAAGCCACCCACTCACAAGATAAATTCTCCGATTTCGATAAACATAAAAAGGTAGACTCCTAGGTATCGTGACACACCACAGCTAGGAACCACCGACATGAGCCCGACTTCCCTTTCACACGCTATTGTACATACGAACTACCCCTAGTAGCCTAGGCTGTACTGTGCCTTCTCTTCAGCGTCCCTCATCACTTGCCGGTGTCTACGACTGTCAGTTGCTGTCAAGACCCCGAAGCAAATGGAAGAACCCGAGCAGCATTCACATTCACCTGTTTTCGGAGTTCCTGCGTCTTTGATTGGCCTCCGCCGCCCTCATTCAAGATTAGCGAAAAAAGCTTAGCTCCCCATCTATGACGATGTGGATTCCACACTTGCCAATTACCCAAGCTCTTTTCCGCCAGGAACAGCCTCTTTGTTCCAGTCATGGCCGTTCCTGCAGCTCACATTCAAGTATCTAAATACTCAGGTGTCCGACTTTGGTTTTGCAAGCTCTGATTCATTTTTTCCTTCTATTCAGCTCGACTCAGCTGCCTTGACAATGATCAAGCCGCGAGTCATCTATTGGTTCCGTACAGACTTGCGACTCCATGACTCACCTGCCCTGAAAGTAGCTCTAGACCTCAAACCTGAGTACCTCTATCCTATATGGACATGGGATCCGCACTATGTCTACTGTGCCCGAGTTGGTCCCAATCGCTGGCAATTCCTCCTCGATTGCCAAAATGATCTCTCCAAGTCCATAACCAAGCTTAATCCAAAGTCGAAACTGTTTGTCATTCGCGAAGCGCCGCAGACTTTGCTACCTAAGCTCTTCAAAGAATGGAAAATCACGCATCTGGTGTTTGAGAAAGATACGGATGCGTACGCCAGAGATAGAGATGAAAAGGTGATGGAATTGGCTGAAAAAGCCGGAGTAAAAGTCATCGTGCAAACGGGACGGACATTGTATGACCCAGATGAATTGGTCAACAAGAATCACGGTAAGCCGACAATGAGCATCTCTCAAGTCCAGACTGCTGGCGGCAAGATTGGAGATATTCCAAGGCCTATTCCAGCGCCAGATTCTCTCCCAGATCCAGGACCAACCACCCTCAAATTCGGCCAGGAGAAGCCACCCAGTGACCCAGACATCAATGCCATTCAGCGAAATGGCGAAGAACAGTCATACTCTGCGCTCGCAGGCCCAAAAGATGACTTCGCCGCCCCAACTATGGAAGAACTAGGCCTTAAAGAAGCCACAACACCACACCGAGGCGGCGAAACTCTCGCCCTCAAAATGCTAGATGAAATCATATCAAATGAAGACTACACTGCAACCTTTGAAAAGCCCAAAACCTCACCCACCGCGTTCGAACCACAGGCCACCACGCTCCTTTCCCCTCACCTCCATTTCGGCTCCCTGAGCTGCCGCGAATTCTACTGGCGAGTTCAAGATGTAGTTGATGGATACAAAGGACGAGCATCACAACCACCAACCAGTTTGACTGGACAGCTCTTATTCCGCGATATGTACTTTGGCGCTCAAGCTTCCCTGGGCTACACTTTTGGACAGACATACCGCAACCCGCAATGCCGCTTCATACCGTGGCACCTCCCCTCGGAAATCGACACTGCATCTGGCCTGATAACAGGAAAATATCTCATTGACAACGCCGATGCAGAAATACATTTCCAGCGCTGGAAACACGGCCGCACTGGCTTCCCTTGGATCGACGCGCTGATGCGCCAATTGAAATCTGAGGGCTGGATTCACCATCTTGGCCGCCACGCTGTACGTTCATGATCAATCATTCCCTTCCCTTTAGCTTGATCTCAAAATCCAAGTCGTGAATGAATAATCTGCTGACTCATGACTAGGTAGCTTGCTTCCTAACGCGCGGCGGGTGTTACATCGACTGGGAGCGCGGCGCCGAAGTCTTCGAAGAACACCTCATCGACCACGAAGCCGCGTGCAACATCGGCAACTGGCAATGGCTCAGCTGCACCGCATTCTACGCCCAATTCTACCGCTGCTACTCCCCCATCGCGTTCCCCCAGAAATGGGACAAGAACGGCGACTTTGTCCGCCGCTACGTCCCCGAACTCCAGCACTACGACAAGAAATACATTTACGAGCCCTGGAAAGCGCCCATTGCGGATCAGAAAAAGTGGGGTTGTTTGATCAAGGGAGACGGTGAGCTGGCAGCTGGTGATGATACGGGCACGGGCAAGGGTGAGGGCAAGATGAGCGTGTATCCGAAGCCCATGTTTGATTTTGCGGAGAGAAGAGAGATTTGTATTCAGGCTATGAAAGCAGCTTACTCAATCGGACTTCATGGTAACGATCCAAAGGTTCTAGACGGCTCTTGGAGAAAGCTATTTGATGACCATGCGGAGGGGCCGACGGAGGGGAAAACCGGCCTTCCTGGTGCTATGGTAGAACATGAAGATGCTGATGGGGCTGAAGAGGTTGGTTCTGATGAGCCGCATAGTCCGAAAGCGGCAAAGAAAGCTGATGGGAAGGGGATAACGCATAAGAGGAATGCTAGCCAGGGCACGTTGGATTCAATGGTAACGCGCAAGAAGAAAAAAGAGGAGGGGAAGTAGAGAGGGATTGCTAGCCCTGCATCCTGAGTGACCATGTTGATAGTACTCCCGAATGGGAGAATGAATTCAATTGGGTATCTACGCTTCTCAAAAATAATCAAAAGACGGCTCATGCTCTCCGCTTGGCTCAAGAAGTATGCAAACTATGCTACTGTCACATCGGAGCGATCCGCCCGGCACCCACCACTGTCCAGAATGCTTCCTCTCTCCTTTCCCGCTCTCCTTTTGATCCCCTAGAATCGCCTAACCCCCTTTCCTCAGCATTGACATCGGCTTCGAATTCAATTCGCACAAAGATGGGTATCTCGAGTACATCATCATCTTCATTTAGGTCCTCGTCCTTTTGCTGCTCGCCAAACACAGCGACAGGCTTCAAGAAACCAGGCACAACCTCAATGACGACACTGGCCCAATTGCGCCCATGATCCCAGACTTTCCCTGCCTCGATCTGCCCATCAGCGTTGATGACAGAGCCTCGTTTGACAGGGGATACTGAGGAGGACAAGGCGTCGTCCCATACATCCGTGTTGGCACCAACGTCGAACTGTGGACAGAGAATGGTGACACGCGACTGAACTTTCCCAGGCGTAGTGCTGGGAGTGGCCAAGGTAACGCGAATAGGGTCGAATAGGGGGTTGCTGAGATGAAGAAGAAAGTGTGTTGGGATTCCGGATTTGAGAGTGTTGTAATTGAAGGCAGGCTGGGCAGAAGAGCCAGATGTAGCTGCGTGCGCAGGGTTAGGGGTGGGAAGGTTGCGGATGCTGAGGCGGGGAATATGGTTGAGTGCCAGCAATTTAATCTTGTACCGGGTTGAGGTTATTTTGGATTCCGGCTTGGAGAGAATGTGACGGCATGAGCGGCAACGTTTAGAGCGCTTCGTACAAAGAAGAGTGGCAATGGGCCGGAGATCGCTTTCGAAGCGTATGTATGGATTAATCTGCGCAAGCTTTTGGGACGGACCGACTGTGCTGCTCCAACCGTCCTTCTTGATCCTTTCGATTGCGGCAGCATCTGAAGCGGGATCGTGAATGGAAAGGCCTTCTAGCGCGGAAGAGGCCTCGCGCATAGGTGTGGGCTTACCCCTTTTTTGCTTCTTTGAGCTAGAAGTCGAATAAAGATTCATTATTCTTGTGTAGGCCGAAGGGGAGGAGAAGCTGATTTCGTGCGGCGAGAAGGGATTTGAAGGCGTTTGTGACTCGATTTGACTCTTGTAGAAGGCGCTCAAGTTCGCAAAAACGTCCTCGTGGGCCAAAGACTGCTCCTGGCGTCCGGTATCCGTTGTAGGTGAGTCCTCTGATCCGCTGAGAATGTCGCGTCCTTCTCTCCGCCTCGATTCCACGTCCTTTAGCCTTTCCCGCTCTTTGTCTCGCTCCTTTTGCGTAGGAATCGGCTTACCGCCGTTTCCAAGACGGGCCAGCTGTCCAGATATGCCGTTCGGCTTCTCAAACTCAATACCAATTTCTACAGTACTCCAGTGGCAGTATGGACACGCCAAAATAAAGGGACCACCGGAGGCCGATGGGGCGTCGGGGTTTTCGAGGGAGTTGACCGTCATGGGAGATATGCAGACCGGGCAATTGTAGCAGTTCCTTGTGCATCTATTGCCATCACTTTTGACTACAGAGCTTGGAACCTCGAAAAGGCAACTCGGGCAGTACCAGTTCAGGGTCTCTTCTATCACGCATCGCGGGCAGCGTATTTGCTGGCAGTCTTCGCAGTACAACAGATGTTCGAGTGGGTATAGGGAGTAGTTTGAGCGTGGGCTTTGCGGGTCAAATGTGCGCTCGTCTTCCTCTTCGGCGATGATTTGGGAGGCGCGTTTCGAGGAGACGGTCGTGTTGCTGTCGTAGCAATCGCACGCGTAGTACGTATATGGAAATGGCTGCGCCATGTCAGATGAGATAATAGGTCTAGCAGTAGAGAGCAGAGTCCTTTGCCCTTCCGGCGGCAAAGAGCATTAGCTAGACGTTGGTGCTCTTGAATGGTGTGGTCACCATGGTGGAGCTTTTTTGGAGGCCGGGGAGGTGGTAGGTCGGTAGTCGGCGAGCTAAATGCCGATGACCGTCCCATCGCATCTTTACATCACCATCATTTTCACATTGACCAGCTTGATGCTCTCACGCCAATCGCCGTGCACGCCACAATTGTGCTTTCTAGCAAGGCGCACCTTCATTCGCTTTAGCCGGGATGAATACCTTCTCCATTCGGGCTTTTATCCCTCCACTGACACGTCGGTGTGTCTCACTTCGAGCGACGCGACGTTACGCTGTCCAAGCTCCTGGAGCTCCCACAATCGAGATTTTCAGCAACAGCCAGAAATGGATGCAGAAGGAAAGAGCTGCCGCAGATACTGAGGCCAGCAGGAATGTTGATTACCTGAGGGACGAGGTTGCTTCACGGTTATGTGAGCGAGTTCTTGTGCGTCTTTGGAGAAGTGGTTGCAGTAGTAGCAGCAGCAGCATGGCAAAGAGCTACACTAATCTCTTCATAGGATATCAATCGCCATTTCCCACATGTACTGGATCTCGGCGCGAATGCGTGCAACATTGCTCGTATGCTCACATTGCCTTCCGAAGACTCTCCAAATAAGGGCCCGCGCTCGCAACGCGTAGGAAAAATAACCTGCGCCGAGTCGTCCGAGACGTTGCTGTTTCGTGACGCCGACTTGCCTTTCAACCAGGAGATTGACATTGTTCGAGAAACCCTACCTACCTCCGAGTCTCTCCCGTACGGTCCCAATACCTTTGACGCCGTGTTGAGCAGCCTGAGCCTACATTGGATTAACGATCTACCATCGGTCCTTGCCCAAGTCAACAACATACTCAAGCCCGACTCCCCATTCATTGGGGTCATGCTAGGTGGAGACAGCCTGTTTGAGCTGCGTACCTCACTTCAGCTTGCTGAACTAGACCGAAGAGGTGGTGTCTCGACGCACACCTCACCATTAGCAGACGTACGGGATGTTGGTGGGTTGCTGCAGCGCGCAGGATTCAACCTCCTGACTGTCGACGTTGACGATATCGTTGTTGACTTTCCGGACATGTTTGCACTCATGAAAGATCTTCAAGCGATGGGTGAATCGAACGCTGTCATTGCACGTGAAAAAGGTGCAATTAACCGAGACGTGCTACTGGCTGCAGAGGGTATATATAGAGAATTGCATGGCAATGAGGACGGTTCTCTTCCGGCTACGTTTCGATTAATCTACATGATCGGATGGAAACATAGCCCGAACCAAGCCAAGCCACTCGAGAGAGGCACTGGCATGTTCAGCATCAAAGACTTTTTAGAGAAGGAAAAGAAGGATGGCGGTTCTAAAGAGTAGAGCTTGTATCGAACTATGAAATTACAGGTACTCAGCTTCTGGGTGTGCTATATACATACATTGATCCTGGCTGATCTCTAGAGTATATCACGCGGTCCGTTCACATTTAGTTCGACTCTTTCCGAAGCCCCATTAATAACTGCTCTAAAGCTCTCTGATCCTCCTCCAAACAGTCCGGATACATCAACTCCACCTTCCGCTCCCCCACCCCTTCTTCCTTTACCGTCCAAGCATATCCATCATGCCTCATCCCACCCATCTCCCGATCACGCTGTATCCATGAACTAGGTGCACGTCCGCAATCGAAGTAACAATACCGTGAATCATCCATTTGCGCCTTTAAACTTCGCCTCTGCTCAAAAGCTTGCCAATCATCTTCCAGTTCATCCTCGAATTCCCACTTACCATGACTCATAGCAAATCGCTTCAGCTTCGTAAGATGTGTGCCGAAAAGCGGGAAGACAGTATGCCAGCGCATTTGCGGAAAGAAGGTTTTTGTTGGAGGGCGGCTGCGCCCGGTTGGAGGTTGCCGCATTCCCGGGCGGCAGTAAAGGTTATTGAATTGTCTCTCTAACATGCGGATAGAGTGGACGATGGGGCAGTCGTCGAGAGATAATGCTTCTAGTGAGGAGCCTAGAGAGAGGATCCATTCAATCTGCCAATCCCATACGATGCTGTACTTCCCCAGAGACAGTGATCTCAGACTTGGAAACTGGAGAGTGCGAGGATCCCAGCGGGGATACACCCCCCAGAATTCGTTACAGTAAAGAGTTAGGTGCGTGAGCTGGGCTTGGGTTGGTACGAGCCAGACGGTGTTGAGATCATTGTTGAAGAATTCGTGGCGGTCTGGGATTTCGATGCTATCTTCCGGAGTGGCGTCATCGTGCTCGGTAGTAATTTGAAGGTGGAGTCTGGTGAGACGGTCACGTACTGTTTGGAAATTGGGAGTCGAGTATACACTGTGGGTCACATCCTGGAGGTGCTTAATGCTCAAGGTCTGAACTTTGAAGGCATTGTCCTTGTTTAGCACTTTGAATACGAGGTTTAACACTTGTGTCCGGAAGCGGGTAGTTTCGTTCACCACCTTGTCATAGGAAGAAAAGCTGCGGTGGGAATTGCTGCATTCGATTGCAAACTTGAGTTCCAGATGCCTCACACTGGGAAAGTCTGGAATCCGCTTAATAGCACCGGCCCAGGATTCTAGAATCTCTTTCTCTGAGTCGTCCCATGCGGAACCATCATAGTACGGCCGACGTTCTGGATCTTCATCTGTAATCACAATTACCTAAGTAGGAGTTAGAATACCAGGAGTCATGTTAATATGAAGTGAGGACTAGCGGCAACATTTACCTTGCGAACGCAACTCTTTAACGTCTCACAGTTTGCCACCTGCTCAAACTTCTTTGCACTCACATCTGTCGGCCATAGCGCGACTATATGAAATAATGTCTCCGTCGCGACTTCTTTGACAGTACGACTTGCCAGCCGCGTAGCTTTCAACGTTTCCACGTCCAAGAAGCTAATACAGTTTCGCTGGAGTTCAGCAGGGAGCCGGGTCAGAGGAAATTCCATAGCCATCTTGAATTGTATACGGAGGAGGCAAAGGAGAAGGCGAAAGATTCCCCATGCAATTGTGTTGAAGGCAAGGGAACAGGTGTCAATGGAGTCGTGAAGTGCTCCTACTTACATATATAGGGGCAGCAACACAAGAGGAAGGTAATCCATGCAAAGCTGCCTGGTCAGGAAAGGCAACAATGGCCCGTGCGCATGGTAGTGGTATTCCTTTAACAAAATCGAGAATTTGGCGCGGTAAATATTGATTTCGATTTTGGTGTTAGCGGCCGGCTATTTTGGAGGAGAGTGTTAGAGGATTTCTCCTCCGATTTGGGAGACCCTTAGTGGCCGGAATGATGCCAGCTTAGTCTAAGCAGAGAACGCCATGTGCTAGAAAATGACCGGAATGTGGATGGTGAATCAAACATAAGATTCGACGTTATTTACGGTCACTACGATCCCTGTTGGCACTATAGCTAATCAACGATTGTCGGTGTCTTTGTTGCCTATAGACAATAAAATAGTTTGAAATCCACTCCTACAGTAGCAAATTGTAAAATTCCAAATCAATGTATTCTAGGTATGATTGTAGACTCTCACTTTCACCTCGCTCGCCAAGCTCTTTCCTCGGCGACGGTGAACAGTAATGTGGTAGGCGCGCTCAAAAACCTACTCCGCCTTTAGTGAGTCCACCACGACTTGACTATCAACTAACTCAACCCACTGATTAGACAGGTTACAGGTTACAATGCCGACTTATCGGAGTATCAATATTGCCCTTCACTCTCAGTTCCATGTTGAACCTCTCAGAGAGTACCACCCGCCCCCGCAACCGTGCGAATCATTTCGGGAAGGAACGACTGCCTCCGTACCCAACCTCATTGATGAGAAGTCATCTACATGCAGCGTTCACGTGCCGGTCGTCCCAGGGAGCCAATTTTGGATCAGCTATTCGGTTTCTCCGCCTGTACCAGAGGATCAACTCTTCGTGTTCAAGTTGTTTGTCAATGGATCACATATTGTGACCTGGTCCACTGGGAAAAAAGATGAGTGGAAAGGCAAAACAATGTTTGCCTTGTATGAGAGGCGGGCAGACGAGAGAATTAAACGAATCGAAAAGCGGATCTTGTGCTTCACAGCGCCGGACCAAAAAGATGGAGTTTGGAAGGATGTGACTGATCCACTTGATAAGAGCGCCTACATGGAAATCAGAGTGCACCGCGCCAGTGGAAGGAAGCGAGTAGAGAGGATAATTGGTGCATTCGGACTTACACCACATGCTAAGAACGAGAAAGGGATCAGGTGAGATTGATTTGCTGCTCTACATGATTTGATGCTGATGAAAGTAGTCTGATCAACGCAGGCCGGGCTGGTGCTGATAACCCCAAGCGGTTCTACCAGTTTGCACTCGTCGACCCCATTGACAGGCCATTTGCGACATTTCGATACTACTACCGCACGCGGGAGCAGATCCATCAATTAGGACTCATGTATAATCACCTAGATTCCAAAGACTCAGTTGAAGAGAACGAGATGTCTATTATCGAGCCGCAAGGTAGGTGTTTGAGAAGCATATGAAGGTGAAGTAGATGGGCTAATTTTCGATAGAACCTGGAAAAGCCCACCAGAGTCCGGGTTGAGCACCATCTCCTTTCCTCCAAGAGCAGAGCCCTTTTACTCCTCTCCTCAGCCCAAGAGTGCAGAGTCCCGCGACGCAGCCAAATGTTCCGGTCGTCTACGTTCCACGGGGCGCTCCAGGCATGCTTTCACGACAGTCTCATGAAACTCTCACGGAGCATATACCTTGGAATTGTTGCCCGCCTGGTGCTGACCCAAGGTCATTTTCTCCGTCTACTTATCCTCAAATCACTTTTCAAGATTCTTCACGCAAGCCCCTGCCCACACCTCCACCAAAGAGATGCTCATCTTCAGCTGCAAGCTGTCCGATAGATGCCACTGAAGGAAGATTGGTGTCACCCTCCAATCTGGTCAGTCCGGCCAGAAGTGGATACTCTAACCAATCAAGCAAGACAGGACGGTCATTTACGGTATCGTCGATTGTCAATGCCATAACCGGGAAATGGAAGCGTCGTGGCAGTCCATCGTCTCCGACTTCTGGCAGCTGATTGTTTCAGATGGATGCTCCACGGCAATTCTGGATTTAATGGATCATGTATTGTCAACACTATGGTCGGAATTTTGGTCACCAAACAAATTACAACGAAGGAAAGGGTACATACAGTGGTGGAGAAGGATAATTGAAGGTAGATTTTGTATTGTAGTAGGCCAGCTCTATATCTATATTCGTGGCGGAAGTCGAAATGGTCCAAAAACACGATACAACCATAGTTTAATACCGAACGTTATAGGTTTAGTATAGGTTTGCTGACTGCTGAACAACCTGTGAGACTGACTATCAATCGATCGGCATAAAACCGAGGCTACACCAGGTAGGGCATGGTGATGCAAGGGACGGTCCGCTGATTGGCTGGTCCCCACTCACCCCGCAACCTGAGGTGAGCTCCGAGCTTCCTTGGTCAGCCTGATCATAGCTCCAACCTCCATCATTCACACTTCCCAACGTCACACAACAGTAACAAGGCAACGTCAACTTGTGTCCTTGTCAATTGATTTCCTGAGCTGGGGTTGAAGCTCTGAATTTGTACATCGCACTCAACCGGCTGGGCTTGTTCTGTTCATTGACCGTCTGTCCGCCAAACGCGCCCTGTCGCAATGCGGTTATCCGTCATAGCCGCGGCGCTTCTGGCAAGTGTCGCGGACGCCTCTACTCTTGCACCACCTGTACTACCTTTGATTGTCAGAAACCCTTATTTGAGCACATGGTTAGGAAATGCGAGAGAAGAACCGTGGAAACAGTGGCCCATCTTCTGGACAGGCGCTGAAGTAAGGCTTCCCGAGATGACGACAACACACAGTGAACCACTTGGGTCATCAAAAGCTAATGTTCATCGTACAGTTGGGATTCAGTGTATTTGCCTCAATTCCAGACACAAGCCAAGTATTCCCATTGCTGGGCAGGCCCCAGGACTCGCTGTCGGAAGATGACGGGGAGTAAGTCAAGCGCCACGCCCGCTTTAAACCCAACCACTATCAGCTCACCATTTCACCTGCAGCTACACAATATTATATCCTTCATATAAAGGCGCCAAGTACGACGCCTCGACTACAAACCTGACATACACACTCCCCGCTCCCAAGACCCTTTCCGACGCTGGCGATCTCGAGATCACACTTTCATTCCTCTCCCCCGTTACGCCTACATCGACTCTGCGGCAGACGATTCCAGCGGCATATCTCACCGTACATGTTCACGGAAGTTTTGATGTGAATGTATATATTGACGTGAATGGACAATGGGTCTCTGGAAAACCAGACAGCCTCATTGAGTGGGGTCTCCTTACTCAGCGTGGAGCTGCTGGGTCAACCAGCGGACTCAAGACGTGGAAGGTCAAACGCCAGGTCGAGCAAATCTTGACAGAAACACGAGATCAGCCTGAGTGGGGTCAGCTTCACTTTACAGGTCCTGGGGATTCTCGCCATGAGAGCGGCTCCTCTAGCCTGCTCCGACAACGTTTCGCCCGTACTGGAACACTCCAGAATCAGGTTGATGACTCGTTCCGCAGCGTCTTCGATGATGAGCCTGTTTTTGCATTTGCACACAAATTCAGCCTCAACAGCTCAACCTCTTCAACATCAAAAAGCACAAGTAGCGCCTTGTTTACCATTACCCATATTCAGGACCCTGTCACGCAGTACGCCTCAGCCCGTGGTCTGACTTTCATGCGTCCCCTTTGGAAGACCTGGTTTCCAGAAGAAGACAAGCTCATTCAATTCCACTATAGCGATTACGAGAACGCTAATATTTTGGCCGGCAACTATTCTGAGCAACTGCGGATTGATGCTTACAAGTCGGGTTCGGACAACTATGTAGATATAGTCGCCCTCTCTGCTCGACAGATTATGGGCGCGACCAGCTTCTCCGGCACTCCAGAGAGCCCGCTCTTGTTTCTCAAGGAAATCTCTTCAAACGGAAATTGCCAAACCGTCGATGTCATTTTCCCAGCCTTCCCGTTCTTCCTTTACACGAACCCCAAGTGGGCGGCTTATCTTCTTGAGCCGCTTATCGAGCATCAACTGAGTGGACAGTATCCAAACAAATACTCAATGCACGACCTTGGAGCACATTTCCCTAACCTCACTGGACATGCTGATGGCAGAGACGAATACATGCCTGTGGAAGAATGTGGCGATATGTTAATCATGGGACTTGCACTTGTCAATTCAATGACATACGATTCCGATGACGAAGCCCAGTCCATATGGTCTACAATTGGGGACAAAACTGATTACGATATTGAAAATGACAGGTTCCCACTGATCAACATGGGTACACACGACGGCATTGCACACATTGATGAAAGTTGGGGCGGAGGCGTCAAAGGTGTGAAGCAGGCAAAGAGGTGGTTAGAGGGAAGCTATGAATTGTGGAAACAGTGGACTGGATATCTTGTTGAATTCAGTCTTGAGCCCCACAACCAGCGTGAGTATTCTTAGGATCTATTCTGCGACACTGCCGCTAATTTTAATTTAGTCTGTACTGATGACTTTGCCGGATGGCTTGCTCTCCAAACCAATCTAGCTCTGAAAGGCATCATCGGCATCAAAGCTTTTAGCGAGATAGCGGACCTTATGGGCCGATCTGGAGACGCTGAGCATTACCGAAATATATCCAACACGTACATAAAAAAGTGGGAAGAATATGGCATCTCGCGTGATGGCACACACGCCAAACTTGCATACGACTGGTATGGAAGCTGGACAACGTTATATTCCCTTTACGCCGATGCCCTTCTCTGCTTCCATCCGAACACGAAAGACGCCGTTGATGACTCAGATTTGGGCCTCGACTTTGCATCTGGCGATGAGCATGCGCAACAGCCTTTATCAAACAGCAGATCCTCTAAGGGGCGCAACCCAATAACGGAGAATTTCATCCCGTCAAAGATATACAAGAACCAATCTAAATGGTACGCTGCTGTCATGCAAAAGTACGGTCTCCCGCTTGATAGTCGCCATTTATATACCAAATCCGACTGGGAATTTGAGGCTGCTGCTGTCGCTTCCAACGATGTCCGGTCAGACATTCTGGACCGTGTGGCCCTTTGGCTGAATGAGACTGTAACTGATAGGCCTTTTACGGATTTGTACAACACAGAGGGTGACGGTGGGTTCCCGAGCCCATTCTTTTTTGCTAGGCCAGTTGTAGGTGGTCATTTTGCCTTTTTGACGCTTGAAAGGGCGTGTGGTGGGAAGGCTATGGAGGCATTTAGGTTCTTGGATGAGGAAGAGGAGTAAATTGTAAATTATAGCTCGTTATAGGATCCATATTCAATTCCAAATGGCGTTCCCAATATGACATTTTTACTAGAGAGTATTTCATATGCCTTCCTTTTATGATGCGTACAAAAGTAGTGCAACGCTTAGAGGTAGCTTGTGTAGCTTCTTCAGTTGGTTTGAGAATTGGCAGGTAAGTTTTGGCAGATTCGTCAGTTGAACCGAGCGATAATGTATAACTTTGCTACCATAAAACTTAGAAGCCTCTAGTTTTTACTTAGATATTCAGATTCTAATAGTCTTTTGCTGGATCTATTATAGTGCTGATCCATACAATGTATTGCGTAACTGAATTCTGATTAAAGTTACTTTGTTACGAATCCATATATTGAAAACGAATGTTCTACAGCAACAAGGGTGCAGAAAGCCCAGAATTTGAGATTGAGATGGGTAGGTGGGTACGTATAGCCTAATCATAATACACATGATCGACACTTGTGAGGGGCTTGAACTGAGGCGCGCAGGGTGCATACAGGGTGGAAAGGTACCTAACAGCAGACTTTGATTTCGACTTGGCATTTGCATGTATGAGTCGGACTGCCTGAAGGCTTCGCCCCAAAAGCATCCGGAAATGCGCTGCGTGGAAGTGAGTGTTGTCTTTTGGTCGAGGGTTTATGAAAGGATGAGTCATGTTGAAGCTTTGTAGTAAGTACAATGCAGAATTTGGTAGTCACGGATCCAGTGAGAATCGGACGAAAGCCAATGTTGCTTCCTGAAGATTATTTCTTTTTCTTTATCTTAATTGGTTGCAAGTCGATCAGAAGTCGTCAATACTGCTTATCCCTGGAATCCAGTGTAAGGATAGAACCTGTATCTGCATCTGATTTCCCACAGCATAATAATGTCCGCATTGACCGCGTGTGAATCACCGTACAAGTGCATACGAAGGCACAGAAATTAGTTATTGACGTTACTTACCAATCACGATGTAGTGGTGGCTTACGGTGAGGCAGGTCGCTGAACTCGATGCAGTTACCCTTGTGAGATCATCACTGCAGTTCTGAAATTCTCGGCTGTGAATATCTGAGGGGTGTTTAAACATTCAAAAATAAGACGATAAGCCGTGGCTTGGAAGTTACAGAGAAGCTCGTATGCTGCCACATCACGCCTGAGGGTTTGACACGTCTTCTTGCTAGTATCTTTGGTCAGTGCTACTGATTGTTGTACTGCTTGTATGAAGACGAACGTGTGAGACGCTTCGTTTCGTAGATCGTAACCTATTCTCCAATCTTAAAGGAATCACGAAAGCCATGATTCGACGTTCATTTCTTCTCTCTTCCCTTTTCCTCTTGTCCCTGCTCTAACCATTAGTGCGGATAAGCCGAGAAGAGCTAATGTCGTTTTCATCCTAACTACGATTAAGATGCGAAACTGAATAGTTTGAACTATATTTCCTCCATTCAAAACAATCTTGTTGAAAAGGGGACTCATTTCAAAAGCCACTATTGTATTGTTGCTTGGTGCTGTCCTTCTCGCGTCAGTCTATGGACCGGAAAGATGGCGCACACTACCAATGTATCAAATGCACAATCTGCTGGCCTCAAGCAGTCAGCTGCAGAACCACACAGCATCAACACTAACAGCACGATCCATCTCGACTCAAAATCATACAATATCAACGCTTTGATAACTCGTCTAGACTCCCTCTTTCTCCTTCTGAAAACTTGCAAAGGGAAAACGTGTACTGAGCCTTGGAACGAGCCTGGGGTCTCTACTCTCGCAGATTTCAATGGCTTGCCTTGGGTAGGTTACTCGGCTTGTGAAAACGGATTTATCGAAGGGAGTGAGAGGTCGGTGTGGGAGAGTGGATTGAGAGGTGGTCTGGATGTGAATAGTATGGCACGGCGAGCATATGTGGAAAGCACTGGAGGGAGAGGAGAAATGAATCGGCCGTGATACGCTTGTTGTTTTTCGCACATCTAGTATTTGCCATTCTATCGTACATGGCGCACATGTAATAGTGTATCCACAGTATTGGTCAATTCTATATCATTTAGCACAATCAATAAGATCTATGCTGGCCCAGATGAGTTCAGCATCTTCAACAACCAGTCATCACAGACGCAAATTAATGGCAAGTATATAATAAATCATCAAGTGTCGTATATACAATTCACTCTAAATATAAACTATGTACTATGACTATACATCATAATAGAGCCCACAGGCTCAATATCGAAAAAAAGAGACACCGCAACTCCACGCTTTTTAAAGACACCCATTGTCGATTCCCAATATTTCATCGATCGCCAAGCGCTAAATGCAATAATCAAGTGACCAGAAAAAAAAAGCTGTGCCTTCATCTCATGCGTTCAACTCTCAATCCACTTTGATCGTTTTCGTTTTGCTGGATTGTTCCCTCCTCCGGTCCAAGCCCGCATACGGCATGCCCCTCACAATGGGCGTCACCTCGCTGACAACTCCAAACGCACAATGCCCAACTCTCTCCCCATTCTCCGAACCTGCGTATTCAAACTCGTCATCGTCGTTCAAGACACCAAACTTCAAACGCGTATGCATAAGTTCCCTCGGGAAAGGATCGTTGCCCAGGCAAGCACCCCGACTGATGTCATCAAGTGTTGTGTTCCTCGTAGTAACCAGGATGCGAGAAAAGCCGACGGAGAAGGTAGTTCCGTCTTCGTAGATGGTCCATGATGCAAATATCAGGGCGACGAGGGTGAAGAAGATGACAGGTACGTAATACGCCCATAATTTCTCTGGGTTGTAAATGAAGGAGGACCGGTACCGCGTGCGGTTTACAGTGGCCCAATCGCGGGAGACGATGAGCATGTCGCGTTTTGAGAACAGGGAGAGCACCATGTCAGAGTAGAAGTCCTCTACGAGTGGTGGCAGGCCTTTTAGGGGAGTACTAGTTATTGTGTCGATGAGGCGGGTCATTGTTACTTTGGATTTGACGATTGGAATGGCGGGTCCTGGCAGTGGTGGATCCAGTTCTACTGATCCGCGAAGAAAGTCACGGAGGGATTCACCCAGGGCTATGTATGCAGCTGTCTTCTTGTATAGGGCCACATCAGTTTGGGGATTTATATAGTTCTCGACGGGAAGAATGGTTGATGTATCCACAGTACCATCCTCGAAGCGGGAGAAGTTGGTGTCGACTATGGGTTTAAGGTATTCGCGCTTCGTATCGATGTGAAACCACGGGTCGGTGTAGTTCCACTTGAGGGTATATTTGGCCTCATAGTGCACACATCGAAAAATAAAAGGGTCATAAAGATGAGTCCAGCTGCTTGCAAAACGCGAGTTCTTGGGCACTGGAACGGAAGAATTGACTGAATATCCCATCCACAGAACAGGCTCCATCTTAAATGTTCCCAGGTCGTTGGGTGTGGATCCGTCTGGCACGCCACCTCGGAGGAGATTTGGAGCCTGTGGTCGCTGATAGTGCCCAAAATCGACGTCTGCATAGTAGACATTGTTTCCCTCGGGTATGAGCATGCTCGTGTTGAAGGGGGCGCCCAGCTCGCGGAGTCTTCCAGCGTCGCCAATACCGTGTGCCACTTCCTCGCATTTGTAAGCTGGGGCGATGAATGACTGCACGTAGGTACAGTTGTAGCCTTCTCCGCACGAGTCTTTCCTGCCATCTTGCGCGTTAGAAGAGTGATTCATGAGGCTGTAAGCCATTTGCAGCGCAATACGATTCATATCCGAAGACGGTTGGTCGTAGTAGTCGAAGAATCCCTCTTTTAGGCCGGTCGGGTCGGTCGTATTAAAAAACATTACAGATTTCTTCATCATACCATCGACGATTTGGGGTTTGCGGTAATCGCTAAACGATTCTATTGAGAAATTAAGAGCAGGCACCATAAGGTCAACGGTTCCAGAATCAAGGAAAGTTCCAAAACTTAGGGCACCAGGCGAGAAGATGATGGTTGCAAGAGGAATGAGCCAGATGAGGAGCGCCATGGCGACGAGCGCTGGCGCCTGGCTGAGGGTTTCCCAGTTGACAAACAGAGAAGGATCCTCGGTAGCGCCGAAGAGCTGATCGATGGAAAGTATGGATAAAGCTTTTGTTCTGAAGGTTCTCCAGATTCTTTGACGATAACAGAGTACCGCGCATCCTCCAAAGGCGAGTTTGGAAAGGTAGGCAAGGGCGCGGCCGTAAAGCACGACCCGTACTTTTTCCTCTTCGTTGAACTCTGGCTGGTGGTGAAGTGCTCTGTAGAGCAGATGTTGAGCACAGGCTAGAGCGATACCCGCGAGAAATGAAAATACCATCAGCGCTGGTGTTCGCCAATGGACTTTCCATCTTGTTGCTTGGGTGGCTCTGTGAGCAATAAGCTGTTCGGTGACGGCGTCCTTCTTGCGTCCGCTTAGAGAATACACGGTATCTGGAGTCCTGGCAAATGGTGGTATTGCGCCAGGAGAGAGCGGCGCATATCCTCCTACATTGGGTGAGCCTTGTTGCCGATAGACGTTTCCTGGTGACGGAGGTCCTGGAGAGCCCATTGGCGACATGCGAATTCCCAGCCCTGGGTCAACAGCCTCTTCGAATCGCGATCGCTTCTCTCTTCTCTCTTCGGATGATGCAGTCCTGGATCTTGTTGCTACTGCTGTGTACTCTGGTCGAGAAAGGCGTATTTCTGGGGATACCAAAGGCGACACGGCGGGCGGCGTTGGCGTGCCGTAGGGTGAAGGAGCTCGATACGCCATAGTTGATGGCGGTGTGTCTGCAGGTCCAGGTTTAGGTCCAGGGCAGTCAACACATACTTAGTCTGAGCAATGTCGATCCTCAAAATACAGCAAGGGGTGGTTAGGTATATCTGCGAGCAACAAAGTGGTCCCAAGTAGGAAGGGCAGCTGGGCGTACGTGGTAGATGGTGCTGCACATGTAAGTGCGGGTAGATTAGTGTTAAGCAAGGAAAAAACGGTGAAGAATAGACGGCATCTGCATGGTGTTGTAGCTGAAATTTAGTACCTAGAAAATGCCTTAGGCTGAGCTGTAGCTCTCATTCAGCTGGTCGAAAGCGGTTGCTTTGGGCGCAGGGCTGAGCTCGCAGTGTTTTTGGCCCGGTCCTATAATTACAGCTGTGGCGGCGAATGACAGGTCGTGTTGCCCGCCCCCTCGCCTTGAATTTGATGCTGAGCGGGCTGGAGAGCCAAGCTTTCGGCAAACAACTGCGCTTTGCGGTAAAAGAATGTCGCCGTTTAATGCTCTTCTTAGTCAAGCGTGTGGACGTGGAGGGTTTGGGAGCTGTTCCTTCGGCCTTGGCTCTAAGCGAGCGCTAGCCGTGGCTGGTAGTCTGGCGAAGACGAATCCTGGCAACAAAAGAGGACGAGGCGCATGGTGCTTGGGAGTAAGAAAACACGTCTTGTCTTGGTTGTCATCAAAGTGTTCAGACTGTGTTGTCAGTAATTGCCGTAGATACTTGGAGATGGGTCCCTTTAACGGAGCGTTGTGTCGCCAAGACCTGCAGCCCCCCAGCATCATCTTCAGGTAAACATGGTAAGAGTTTGAGTTTGAGTTTGATTTTGAGTTTGGATCTGGATCTGGATTTGGATTTGGATTTGGATTTGGATTTGGCAAGGCTAGATGGAGACTGCATGTGTCAATGTCATCGTATTCATTCCCCGGCCCCGCAACGACATGCATTGCGCTCAATCAAATTTCCTTTTTGCATAACCGGCCCTAGATGCTTGAATCAGTCCAGCAGAGGGAGAACGGCAAGACTTAATTACCTGTCCAATGGCGTCATTTGCAGTCAGCAATAGAGAAAATTGGTCGTCTTTGCAGAGGATCTGAAACACATTCCGAGCAACACTTGATGAGTGAGAAGGCAACCATCACCATCGCCGTCAGGCACTTGCTAAGTATGAGCAATACACGGCACTTTCTATGCATGGAAGCTGCAGTGGTTAGTTCTTTCCCTGCTACCTAGACTGGATGGACTGGGTGACTGATACCTAGACGAGGTACAAAAGCTCACCATATTTGCAATCTCGCAGTCCTCACTTCCATGCATATGGACTATCACGTATGGCACTCATGGCATTCATGGCACCTATACTATTTATTTCTCGCTGCAATCATTTTGCGACAAAGCCACACCACTGGCTTGCGTCCTATACCGCGATATTCTAATAACTGTCTGTGGCTTCATCGGTCCAGTCCAGCCACGCCTCCACAACAACCCCCAACTCCAATCCTCCTCAACCCCAATACCTATCTGTGGTGGCAATGTAAGTACTCCACCCATGCCCGAGGGGCGTAAGGCTGAGTGTGCTCAGCGCCACAGACCCTTCCTTCGGACATCTAGAAAGCAAGCGCTTTTGCAAACGCGATCAATTTAACTCACGTTAAGGCCCCGTCAGCATCTGAGAATAATGACGGAGGGTTTTCGCACCCGACATTATGTACTTTAGGCCCAAGTGCAAGACAGCGCCATTTGTCTTGACTTGTCTAGCGGCACGTGTCCTGTTTCCATTTACACACGAGGGCCTGCCGTCTTCAGCTCTGACGCCTCAATACAATGCACTGGCTTTGTGTCTATAGAATCACAGCTAAACGTCCTATCACCAGTCGCGCTACTAGATGCTAGTCTACCGAAAGGGTTCCGTCGAGATCGGTGGCGCACCTGCAAGGCTAGCGATTCTCTCAGCTCGAGAGCACATACATCCGCCTACCACAACTCCATGGACCCCGCGGCACATCTCCCCACGCCTCCGATACTCTTTACATATTTACTCGCCCATGGATCAACTAAGCGGAGTTCTTGCCGGCTTGGCTGGGCTGTGAAGTGCGCCTCCGAGCATCACTGGTCTCCGCGGGCTCAGATAATCAAAAAGCCTCCACCACAATCCCGCCGCATATGTATCAGCAGCATTGCCATACTGTCCAACTGTTTGATAGGTTGGAACAAGAGTAGTTTGGTCGATCTGCGGCTACGGAATCAATAATCTAATCTCATGACGCGCTGCTGCCACCACTGCCAAGGAGCAAGTTGAAGGCGTTTAGCACCCAAGCAAAGGATCCCCCACCCAAGAAGCAGACGAGATGGATACTCGTAGCAAGTAATCATGCGCACTTGTCTAACGTACGTGAAAATACAGTACAGACACGGGGTAGAAATATTGTAGTACACATTTGCGGTGTAGTATTCATTGAGTGAGCGAAGCACGCCTAGTATCTAGAAGTACGTAGCAGGACGAAACCGCCGCCTCATCACAACACATTCGACAATGTTTTAGGCGGAGCGGATTGATTATACAACTTATTTTGTTCGCGTATAGCTGCTTTCTCGATTTCCAGCTCTGTGTACAGCCACTCAAAATCACCACCCTCTGCTTTTGACACTCTAACCAACATGCACAACAGAACCATCGAACAATCCTCATACACCAGAAAAAACATGACAGAATACCCAGCAACCGTACAACGCATCTATCAAAACATTCCCCACGCTCAAAAGTACCAATAAGCAATATCAACTCCCATGACATTTCAAAAGAAAACAAAAGACCAAGCGTGAGAATATAATTCTGCATAATAAACAACAGATATAAATAGGGTATCCCTTTTGCAATGTCACTCCAACACACCTCCACACCTACGAAAACTCCAACGAAGGGTATGATCCTTTGTTCCACCTTTCAAAAGAAATACACTCCTCACTCAAACTCACTAACATCTCCAAACCCCACTCTCCCCTTACCAGCCCCAGTCTCCCTCACTCCTCTTTCCTGTTCCCGCTCCCGCTCCCGCTCCCGTTCCCGTCCTTGTCCCCTCCTGTCAAACCCCCCGTCCCTTAACCTCCTCTCAAAACTCGTAACTCCGCTCCCAAACCCAGCACGCCCATCTCTCCAACCCCCTTGCACAGGAGGAGCACTCATAGCACCCATCTCAATACCGGCTCCCCGCTCTCCCCTCCCCAAAGACATTCCAAAGGGTCCCCGCTTCTCAGGACTCGGTGGTAAGGCTGGCCGTTTGGCGCGCGCAACGCTGCGTTTACTCGGCGTTTTGAGGTATCCTGGTTTTGGCTTTGAGACTGTAGGGGCCATTGGAGTCGAGGCCCAGAAGGCGGATGGGTCAGCGAAATCGAGGGGGTCTTCTGGGATGGGTGGGGGTCGGAGGGCACTGTGTGGTTGAGGAAATGTTTGGGGGCGGCGATACGGAGGAAAGTGGTGGCGTGGCGCTGATGCTGATGCTGAGGTCGAGGTCGTAGGTAGAGGATTGTTTTTTGGTGATAATGAGAGGGAAAGGTCAAGGTTGCTGTGCAGACCAAGAGCAGTCTCGTCGAACGCAGTCCAGGCCTCTAGACGACGCGTATCTTCACCGGGGTCGTCAAGTTCCACCAGCTCATCGACACCGCGTCCTCCACCTACGCCGTCATCGTCTTCCTCATAGGCAGCCCGGCCTCTAGATCTGCTCCTCGGAGTGGGCGATTGGACGCGGTTCGCCAACCGCTCATTTGTTTGCTCGAGCCAGAAGCGTATCATAGCCCTTGTATGCTTCTTGAAGTTTCTCTCATACAGCGCTCGAGCATTTTCTTCTTGACGCCGTACATTCCAAATCTTCCAGCCCAGCTTCTTCAACGTAGAGGCCGCCACAAGCTCCGTATTTTCTTGCCTTAGAGCAAGGCCGCGTGCTTCCATGGCCTGGATAGTCTCCATACGCTGTGTCCAGACCTGCAGGGAGCGCGATTGCAGTTTGTTGATATGAACTTCATGTGCTAGTGCTTCGCCTTGCTGGACGAGGCCTGTACGGCTTCGCCAATGCGCGAGTAATTCCGTTGTAGTGTGTAGGATACGATTCTCGACGATGTCGGTCGCATGCCGGTCTTGCTCCGCAACAATAGTCGCCTTTTCTTTCCAGATTTCAAAGAAGCGTCGAACGAGATTCACCTTGACCGTGCGTCGAACATGTGCATACATCTCTCGTCTGCGATTTCGGCGGGCGTGCTGGGTAGCTTCATTCCATGTCTTAAGCGTATTTGTAGCCAGAACATAAAAGCGAGCGTCTCCCGCCCATTGGCTGAGTTGTTGGAATCGCTCATGTTGCCTGATCATTTGGCCGAAAACGCGTTGTTTGAGCCTCTGTTGATATTCGGTAGTCACAGCATACTCTTCCCGCCTTCTCTCTGCAGTTGCCGTTTCCAACTTCTGCAGGCAGGACCGCAGCATTTGATTCCGCTTGAACTGAGCAAATCTTCGTTCTGCGGCCTCAAGCGTGTTTGTTCGCTCAGCTGTTTTCGTGGCCCATGTGAGGAACATGGACTCTTTAAGTTGTCGGTTATGTACGCGTTGGAAGAGCGAGACCCTTGAAGCAAGTGTCCATTTATACAGGCTTTCAACAAGTATCCTATCATTGATACGCTCTTCCAGAGCTTTGATCCGCAGACGGTCATTCCAAGCCGTCCACGCATTACGCATGACACGCACTTGGTCAACACTTCGGGCCTGTCGAGAAAGCTGAAGATTGTGATGCCAAACTTGAAGCGCGGTACGAATTCGCCGAGAACTAGCACGCTCCTGGAACTGTCTGAGTAATGGTGCTAGCTGGGCCTGCTTTCGAAGAGTGTAGAAGCCGAAGGAGAGAAGTGCATGGTGTCTGAATTCTTGCGCCTGGGTAACCATGGACTGGGCAGTCGTCGTGCGCTGAGCCCAGCTTTGCAATGTCTTCATCAAGACTACGCGATTTCTTTTCTTCTCAGCCCAATACTCCCTTTCTCTCAAGGTTACTGTAATCTCATTCCATTTCTGCAGCGTTTTCCTGCGCGTCCGATCATTCCGCCACGCCGGAGCAGCAATCGTACAAAACTTGAAAAACCAGTCCTTGTAGACACGGTGAAGCAAATTCTCCTCGTACAGGAAGGTGGCAAAGTTTCGATTCTCGCGAATCGTCTCTGTTCGTGAACGCCATATCCGGAGAAACTTGCCCAAAGCAAATTGTTGAATTTTGAACTCATTGACTGCCGTGATTTCACGCCATCCATTGAAAAATTTGGTCCGTAAAAGGTGTCGACGCGCGACAGACGTCCGCTGCACTTCATCCTCTGTGCTCTTCGCCCAATGAGTGAAAGCCTTTGTGAGCAGGAACAAATTTCGAGCTTTCTCGGCGCGGTTTTCGAGACGTCCGAAGAAACGTTCCGTCTCACGATTTGACTGCTTTACACGGGCGGCGTCCAGTAGTTGACCAAATGCAATTCTCAAGACAATCTTGCGATCGAATGCGACTGCTAAACGTTCCATCTCTTCCTGTCTTTCAACCTGCTCTCGGGTTCGATTACGCCACTTCTGAATGCAGTCCCTGGTGACCCGATGCAAGCGCTGGTACTCGAATGCCTCAGCATCGTCGATCAATCGTGTATCAGAAAGTCGAAATGGTTCCAGAGGATACGTTTCTGCCTTGTGGCCCCTCGGTGGTATTGGAGCATTAATCCCGGGAATCTGTATGTTCGAAAGGTCGAGCTCGTCAGTCTCCTCGGTACGATCGCTATTATCAGCATTGTAGTCCCCAATCTGCGCAGATCTCGTACGACCATGTCTTCGAATTTGGATACTGCCTCGACTGGAAACGGAGCCACTTCGTCTCTGCCGCGGTTGACCTTGATCAAGTGATCGTATCCGGTTTCCAAGACTACTCCCTCGAGCTCGTATGGGTAGCTGAGCTTGCTGATATGATTGTGCTTCTGTGTCCGACCTCGACCGGCGTTTACTCCAGGGTTCATGTTTTGCATTCGCCAAAGCACTATGTGATCCCCTTCTCGTGCGGATTGACAGCTCCTGCTCAAATCCATTCCCAGCAACTTTATCTGCTGGGCCATCGAAGAACGAATCAAAGCTCCCGCGCCGCGAGTGTCCCCTACCCAGGCTATTCTGATTCTCCAGATCCAGGTTTGTCGTCACTTCAATTCCTTCTCCCTCAGAATCACACTCAACTATGATATCAATTTTGCTCAGAACGCGCTTAAACCGCTGCACCAAACTTTCATCTTTTACTCGGTCTCTCTGCATATAAAAAAGGAAGCGGTGTAAGATGGAATCATCCTGAGGAGCAAGTCCTTGCTCGGCGAGAACTTCTTCGTAGGCATTGAACAATGCGCGCGAGGAACGATCAGGCGAGGATTGCGCGCGGCACACTATGTCGTAGAGGAGCTCGATGGCTACGCGCCTATGTTAGTTCTTGGGCTTCCCACAAACACTACAGCAAAGCCCTAACATACCTTGATCCGAGAGGTCATTCTTTGTGAGTTCCGGCGTCTCATCGTTGTCCGCGCTCATGGGGGGTGGCATTCGTGCACGCGACTCGGTCGTCTCCAGCGCGTTCTCGACAACATGAGAGTTGTGGTCTGAAGGTGCTGGGGTGCGAGCAGATGGGCGTGGAAGAGGCGGAATGCGCGAAGGTATTAAGCATTACTGTCTATAAGAAGACGGGATGATAAATGGGTGAAAAGAGCTCTTCATGTGGGCGAGAGGACGCGCTTTGTTGTGTGAGCGGTTGGTTGGCTGGCCATTCACGAGAGAGAATGGGCGCGAGTGGTCCGTGCGTGGTTCAGTGGCACAGAAGAGGTCCTTGACGAAACACCAGATAATTCATCTCACAAACCATCAAAATGCCGGGTCGGACACGTCCAATCGACAAGCTCGCCACTGCAGCTGCTAAATGCTCCAAAGAAGTGCCAATGACCCCAGCCAATTGCTAGTCAAGCTTGCTAATGTAGTCCAAGAGCTCAGCATACGGCAAGTGCATATTCGCCGATTACACCAATGTACGCAAAGATCAGTGCGTCACAGAGTTCCTGAAGCTAAAAGAGTGTTACCTTGTATGTCCCTAATCTTGTTAAAAATTACAGGAAATGCTGACATTCGAGTAAAAGGCTGCGTACAAGAAAAGGTGAACAATGTGGTGAACAAGACATCGAGTATTGCTATTCAGAAACCATGTAGCAATAGAAGGCGTTTACAGCTGCACAAATCAGGATATTTAAAATAGATGTTTAAATTTTGGAATTTTCATTGATTCATGACATGTCTATTCTCTTCTTCTTTTTGATATCATAACATGCGCCGCTTTATAAATCCATCAAATCCCTGAGTTTTCCAATAGCTGGCAATTCGTGCTATAGCTTAACTAATCTAAGCAAGAACGTGGCTTTATGAAGTTCTTGCTCTTCCTCTACGATGACAGTCTCATTGCTCTTTTCGGGAATCTTACCCTCCACTTCGGTGTTGATATGCTTGTCAACATTCCTCCTTAACGCCTTTTCAAATAGAGCACCCTGGCACTCAAACGCAGCCTCAAGGCCGATATCGTCGGGGTCGCCGAGCACCTTGTACTCCATGCCAACATCGTCTGTGGGTACCAAGCCTGCCTTCTTGCGCAGGTCTTGAACACGACGGATAATCTCTCTGGCCAAACCTTCCTGCTCGAGTTCTGGGTAGCTCTTAACATCAAGGATGATGAGGACATCACTGTCTGTGTTGAACTCCTGGTCTTTGGTACTCTCGTCTTTGTTCAGTCCCCTTCTGACGGTCAGATCTTCTTTCTCCACCCGAATGCCATCTACGAGCATTTCGCCATTCTTTAGGAAGTCCTTGATTTCTTGGCTCTTCAGATTAGGCAGAGCCTTCTTGACCTTGACAGCATCCTTCTTGAGCTTCTTTCCGAGAACCGAGAAGTCGGCTGAGGCGGAGTATTGAACGTTATACTTTTCCTCGTCGGTCGACAGCACTAAGTCGCGAACATTCAACTCCTCGCAGATGTAGTTCTCTAGTGATTTGATATCATCAAGATACTCTTGCTCAGGATGAATAACAACTAAGGTCTTCAGAGGAATCTTCAGGCCCTTGTTGGCACGGTCTCGACAGATACGGCCGAGCTCAATGACAGATTGCATTCGCTTGACTTGGCGCTCAACAACATCATTGAATAGTTCCTCGCGAACTTCGGGGAATGGAAGGAAGTGAATGCTGCGATCGTCTTCTGCGTGAAGGTCCTTGGGAATATGCGGTAAGAGTCGGAGGTAGATGTTATCGGTGATGAAAGGAGTAAAGGGCGCAAGGCCTCGGCAAAGGGTATACAGAACTTCGAATAGGGTGTTGAGTGCATGTTTCGTGTCGTCAAGTCCGTATTCGCCCTTTAGTCGGCGTCGATTGAACCGAATATACCAATTTGTAGTGTTGTCGATAAGCTAATGAGGTCAGTAATTGGCGTATCATCGATAGAGTGTTAATCTCACCTCAAGTAATCTTGGGACAACAGTGTACAGCCTATAAGCTGCCATTTCTGCGTTCACAAATTTGAGAAGGGACTGGCATGAAGCTAGAATCCACTTATCCAGTACGTTGGTGTTGGTCTGCTCGGCAGCAGGGTCGAAGACGAAGTGCAGGTCAGCAACCTTCTTCAGCAAAGCGACCTGCTGCTCGAAGAATTGGTAGCTATTCCAGAGCGGAAGGAGTACCTTGGAGACAATCTCCTTCACGCCAGCTTCCTTAAAACGAAGGGTTTCCGCACGGACAACAGGCGAATTGATGAGGTAAAGGCGAAGTGCATCTGAACCGTAGCTGTCCATAATCAGGTGCGGATCCGGGTAGTTCTTCAGTCTCTTTGACATCTTCTTGCCGTCTTCCGCAAGTACAATGCCATTGACAACACAGTTTTTGAATGGAAGCACGCCAAAGAGGTGCGTTCCAAGGACGGTCAAAGTGTAGAACCAACCGCGAGTCTGGTCAAGGCCTTCGGCGATGAAATCACCTGGGAATGATTTCTCAAACTGTTCGACATTCTCGAATGGGTAATGAGCGCTGGCATAAGGCATAGATCCGGACTCAAACCAACAGTCAAAGACTTCTGGTGTTCTTCTGAGCACACCCTTGCCCTGCCGACTAGGGATTGTAATGTCATCGATCTTATCACGATGGATATCCGTAAGGTCACCTTCGTACCCACTGAGCTTCTTTAGCTCCTCAATGCTGCCAATACATACAATCTCCTTCCCATCGTCGCTGACCCAAAGAGGAAGTGGCGTGCCCCAGAATCGATTTCGTGACACGGCCCAATCCGGGGAATTCGAGATCCAGTTGGCAAACCTCTTCTCCTTGACAAACGATGGAACCCAGTGTGAGCTTTCGATATTTTCTAACATCTTGGGAATGGCGTCTTGAATCTTGATGAACCATGAGGGGACTGTGCGGTAGATCAAGGGCGTGTCGGATCGCCAGCAGTATGGGTAACTATGGGTTATTTGCGAATCCACAACCAAACGTCCGGCGGCCTTCAAATGCTTGATGATGTTTTTGTCGGCCTTCTTCACGTGCTGGCCTTCAAAGTCGCGCACTACAGATGTAAAGCAGCCAGCATCATCGACAGGGTTTGGTGGTGGCCTGGTATCACTGATAATTCCGTATTCAACGGCAACCTTGTAATCCTCCTCACCATATGCAGGGGCCTGGTGAACGATTCCAACACCACTGTCTGCAGTGACGTAGTTTGCATTGACCACGCGGAAACCGACATCCTTGAATTCATCGTAGAGGTAGTCGAAGAGCGGCTCATATTTCCAGCCAAGCATGTCTTTGCCCTTGAGTTTCTGCACAATTTTGAACTTGGCTTTCTTGGGGTCCTTGTATAGAGTCCTTAGAAGTGCTTCAAGGAGAATATAGTGTTTGCCGGAAGCCTCATCGAGGATTTTGATGTATTCGAAGTCGGGGTGGGCGGCAAGGGCGGTGTTGGAGGGGAGTGTCCAGGGGGTGGTTGTCCTGTCGGGCGTAAGCTACGTTCAGGCGGCTCAGGAGATTTGTTACATACCAAACCAGTAAGTGCGTGGTCGAATCATCTACAAGTGGGAAAGAGACTACAACAGCAGGATCCTGGACGTCCTTGTAGTTTTGTGAGGCTTCGAAGTTACTGAGAGGAGTGGCAAGTGCTGTGCTGTAAGGCATAACCTTGAAACCACGATAGATAGCACCCTTGTCGAATAAACGCTTGAACACCCACCACTCTGACTCCATGAAAGGTGTGTCCATAGTCTTGTAGTCACGATCAAAGTCAATCCACCGGCCCAGGCGGTCAATCGTGTGCCTCCATTCAGTCGCATATCGCATGACAATAGCTCGGCACTTTTCGTTGTATTTGGCAATACCAAACTCGCGCACAGCGTCACGACCAGACATTCCTAACTCCTTGTCGATTTCATATTCGATAGGCACGCCATGGGTATCCCAGCCGAATCGACGCTCGACATATCGTCCTTTCATGGACCAGTAGCGAGGGATAATGTCTTTGATGGTCGAGGCTAGCAAATGGCCATAGTGGGGCATTCCTGTTGCAAATGGCGGTCCATCGTAGAAGGTATATGGCTGCTTTCCTTTAGACTATTCAGGCAAGAAGTCAGCTTATGTATTTGTGTGCCAATAATTGCAGGTCGCTGGAGGCAACCGTTGAGTGTTTTGCTATGTTAAGGTGGATGATAGAGTCATAGTAGTGTTGTGAAAGACTGGGGGAAGACGTACCAACTCAACCTGTCTCTGGAAGGCGTCGATGTCTTTCCAGCGCGCAAGGATGCGCTCCTCCTCTTTTGGAAAGTCGATGGACATGGCTGCTGGCGTGGTGGTGAGGAAAGCGGGAAAGCGGCGACGAGGATGAGGGATGGCGGGGTGAATTGTTTTTTTGGCCGTGACTCGTCTGGAAGGTGGGGCTGACTCAATCCGAAGCACGCAGGGCAGGTTCGATTGCCTTGCCCCTCGTTTCGCTTACTGACCTATTAAGACATCCATCAGCGCAGCCACAGGCACATCACGTGCTGAATTCAGGCCCGCCCCGAAACCCCGGCTCCGGTTGCGCCGCCTCCTGATTCTAACCTGGATTTCTGATAGAGTCTAGCCTCAAATTCAAATGCGCTGGCTTGCCTTATTTTAAAATGTCGTGGGTGGTTGCAGTCTCTCCTCCTTGCCCATCATTTTTGCCCTGCGCGTCCTTTGCTGTTTTTCCCACGTCATTCGTTTGTAGTCTATCATATTTGTTCGCAATATACCTACCATGATAGCCTGAAATCAGTCATCATCTAATGTTGTCTCTCCTTCTTTGCCTGGTCACGTGGCTATCGCTCTGGATTCCATTCGCCTCTGCCATTGAGCACGACTGGTACGCCATCACGGTCCCGGGCACAGTTACCGCCAACGTCCCGGCACAGGCCACCCTAAATGCGGAAGTCCATAACTTCGATACAAGCTACTGTCACGCTTTTCGCGTCTACTTGGCTTCCTCTTACTATGAAAAGCGGTACTACTTTTACGACTCAGACTGTCTGTCTCACCTCGCTGCAAAGCCTACGGGCATTTGCCAATACTAATTTTAATCATTGTGCTAACATTTTTCGTCAGGCTACTTAATTTTTGAACAGACGCTGTGTGATCCTTCAATAATCATCCAGAGTGACTATGTCCTCTATCAAAACACAACCTTCAACTTCACCATCCCAGCGGATGTCGGTCCCTCAGGAAACCATTACGCCCTCAAAGCGCGAACTCTGAAAACCGATGGATCTTACTATGGCGCTGAGCTTGAATCTCTCGTCTTTGATTTGGAAGGAGGTACTGGCGAGTGGGCGACTTATCAACGTCAGGGTTTAGGCCACACGCTTTGGGGCCAAGATGGCGCTGCTTGCTCTGGCTTTGCCTGTATGAAGGAGTGTGCAGAGGTATCAGCTTCATCTACAAACAACACTGGCTACCAAAACTGTGCCAACTCGTGCCCAAATGTCAGTATCGACTTCGAAGGCTCTACATACGGAGGTCAACCCACTGCGCCACTCACTACACCGTCGCCATGCGCAACCCAACAAAGTAGTCGCTCGGTGACAGCAACAGCCACCTATGGTACAGATGCAACAATGACGTCAACCAGGACTCGTCGCGTGGCCGGAGCAGTAGACACAGGAGCCGCTTCCCGCCATGGCATACCTCTTGTACTTCTTCCGGGTCTAGCGGCTGTCTTCATTTGAAGTAGTAGATACGAGCAGGCTGTGCAAATGACAATCCAAGAGCCCGACTCCTTTACAATAGTTTTACCGAACTTAGCGATCCTCTAGAAACATACTGTGACAATCTTTCGCATATTCAAATTACTGATTGGTTGGCTGCCCAACTTTGCGAGGATGTGCAAGAGTGTTACCTTTATTCGGTAACTATCAATTGATGTTGTCAAAGCACATGGCCTACCGAAAGGGCCATCGTCGATATATGTACTCAAAGTCATAAAAGCCAATAGTCTTCCTGCCGCTTAATGCTTGGCCCAGAGCATAGAGATATCCTGACAATAAAACTTGCGCTCAGAGACAATCGTGACAAAGTAATTCCTTCATGTAATACTATAAAGTATCGGCGTTCTTGCAACGATCCTCACCATCAGCATTCCCAAGCAACCCGCCACTCTATCCCCCATTGTCACTCGCTCTACAATAGTTGCTACTCAACTACGCAGCGACTACAAAAATAATACATATTACCATATATACTTCCACCGTAAGGAAGAAGTCCTAGATACTGAACCCAACCGCCCATAATGTATCCCGCCGAGATCCTTACCAAATTCATCGCCATGGTTGCATCCACGCCATCCGCAGAAATCTACCCCAACCGCAAATGCACTGTGCTCAGCTACCGCGACCGCACCACCTCGGAACCGCACCCAGCCCCCGTCAAGGAATGCTTCAAGGCACTCGAGGGCATTGTCGAGTACCCTACTTGAAACACATACTTCGCTGCCAACTTCGCCGGCAAGGCCGACGACCACGTCATTAAGTTCATTGAGGCGTCGTGCTCATTTGCTATGCTGCGTACTGAGGAGGAGACGGACAAGAATGTCAGAATTGAGATGGTTCTGCAGGATGTTGTGGAGATTTATACCGAAGTCCTCAAGATGTAGGTGCTGTTGCATAACAACACAGTCAGTGCGAATGGGACAGTGGAGTGTGAGGGAAAGAAGGCTAGATGGGTTATTTGGGGCTGGCAGGAGGGTGAGGGCTTCAAGAATGATATTGATGGGCTGTAGAAAGCTCGTCAATACGCTTTTTCTTTTTTTTGGGGGACGGGGGG
>JAQGEP010000228.1:0-65530 GCA_028476805.1 Acrocalymma vagum
AACCACCCACCCCCCTCTGCTTCAGGTCAAATATATCCTCCTCGACTGCGACAACACCCTCGTCCAGTCTGAGCGCCTTGCCTTCGAGGCCTGTGCCGAGCTCACCAACGAGCTGCTCGAGAAGCACAAGATCGACGCCCGCTACTCCACTGAACAGCTGCTCGAGGACTTTGTCGGCCACAACTTCCGTGGCATGCTCAAGGGCCTCCAGGCGAAGCACAACTTTGATCTTTCCGACGAGGAACTTGAGGACTATGTCCAGCGCGAACTCGGCGCCGTCACGAAGAAATTGAGCCAGAAGGCCATCGAGTGTCCTGGCGTCACCGAGCAGCTCACCAAGCTCAAGGAGCAGGGCTACCCAATGTCGGTGGTCAGCACCTCGGCCAAGAGTCGTGTCGTTGCCTCCATTGAGAAGGTTGGCATCGCTCACTTCTTCCCCAACGAGCACGTCTACTCAGCAGCCACTTCGCTCAATCCCCCCAGCTCTAAGCCCGATCCCGCGATCTACATCCACGCCTGCAAGGAGCTTGGTGTCAAGCCCGAGGAGTGCGTCACCGTCGAGGACAGCAAGAGCGGAGCTACTGCTGCTATGCGTGCTGGCATCCCGTGCATTGCCTACGTTGGCATCTACGGCATCGAAGACAGCAAGGAGAAGATGGAGGAGATGGCCAAGCTGCTCACCGAGCAGACCAAGGCGGTCGCCGTCATGTACGAC
Organism: Acrocalymma vagum; assembly: GCA_028476805.1. NCBI lineage: Eukaryota > Fungi > Ascomycota > Dothideomycetes > Pleosporales > Acrocalymmaceae > Acrocalymma > Acrocalymma vagum. The sequence goes on from JAQGEP010000228.1 coordinate 716, forward strand.
TGGAAGGAGTTCCCTGAGCTGCTCCAGAAGGTTGAGGCCAAGTTGTAGACGGGGGAAACATAAGGATTGCTGGGCTGGGATCAAGAGGTAGACCTAGACGGCGGCAATAGTCAGGCATACACCATTTGCAGTAGGGGCTTTAACGACATATGAAATGACGAAAACTCATGGTGGAACGACTAAAGATAGACCCAAAGACATAAATGACAAAAGTACTTCCTGCAGACCGCAGTCCAGGATTGACATCTCCATTGGCCACTGAACTGTCTTTTTATTTTTGCTGTCGTGATCAAGTGCACCTTCCAATTTGGCCTAGCTCCCGACTATGATCTCCTGTTCGAGAAGGTAGCCGCACCCACCTTCCTTACCTTGACACCACCTTCTCACTTCTCTCTCACTGCAACGCTTCGATCCAATCTACTGTTTCACTTGTTTTTGCTCGGAACCGCCCTGTTATCGTGTATATTGCGCTTCGCGGATACAGCTCCTCAAAGGTGAACACCTCGTTCGTTCAGAGTTATGCTGCCCAGCTTTCGGGTATGCTCCTTCCTACATTGGAGAGAGTTGGTAATGGTCAACAGCAGTGACCATCCGAGCCCAAGGCTGGTCCTATAAACTCCAAGCGAAAAACCCACACATATTACCTATTTGTTGACTGCATGCCCAGGCGGTGACCTTGCGAGCGAGTCTGCAATACTACCTTATTCCCCTACAGGAGCACAATGGGAATCTTATTGCTTCAAGCGCAGGCCGTTAGTCTACTAGTATTTCGTTTCACCAAAGAAGAAACTCGGGGGTCCCAGCATTATTAGCGCTTCGATCAGGGCGTTTTCGGATTTGTGGCTACGCGGAGTTTATTCGCTCCGATTCGTTGTCTGCGGTGCCAACCTAATCATGTCCAGCTCCTTTGGCCATCCATTCAGATGACAAAAACAACCACAGTCCAATAATCCCAGCTTTTGCCGCCGTTGTTTATCTATCTCCTGACTAGACTCCCCACATTGCAAATCCAAACGGCTCCGTCTGCACATCCTCCCTCAATGGTGTTCTGGTGGGGCGGCGCTCCGACGGGGATATGCTGCGAATTAATATAGGAGTCAACCTTGTCGGTACTGCACCTGATAAGAACCCCTTCACGGCAAAATCAGCACTCTGTCTGATGCAATTTTGGGCAATTTCGTTGACATGTCTTCTGATGTAGTGTTTTGCTGCGGCGAGTTGAGGAGGTTGGAATTGGAGGGACAGTCGTGGTTTTGGCCAAGCTGCGTCGAAAATAGGGACACGCTCTTTAGATGAAGGCGCCGCGGTCGCCCTGTCACGTTGCGGATAAGAGATATAACAACGTTTCGCCCAAGGGATCTGCGAGCTGGGCACTTTTTCTGCTCGTCTATCGCGTCGGACCGCTCTGGGGCATCGCGGTCGCCAAGCCATGCTTATTGTGCCTCCTGCCCATTCTGGTGCTGGTCATGCAGTTGAAGCTTTGTTTGATTGCTGCACGCCATTGCCAGGCTCCGGATCGCCATAGGTATTCATCAATCTCGAGTCGGCTTGCCAATCACGATCCTGTATCCCCCTCGGACCAAACGTGGTCACGGCGGGTTTGGCCCTTGTGGAATGTGAATGCGATGCGTTTACCTGCCGAGTTGGCTATCGGCAGTGCATCATGGATATCCAGCGCCGAATCCATGCCTTACCAGCCTGTCTACTGGCTCTGCTGGGTTATAAAGGTACTCCCCACGCCTGCTACGTTACGGTTTTCCACCCTCCTCTGTCCTATTCTCTTGACAGACCCGTGCAATCATGCTTCTCCAAGGTGCACTTCTCTCCTTGTCCGCGCTCGTTGCGGCAAAGGAGCTGCCCAAGGATGTGGTCAAGGCAGCGCAGCTATACGACTCCGGTATTAGGCATGCCAACAATATTGCCTTGAAGATGGTACCACGCCGCGGACCTGCATCTCGGGACGTCCTTGGCACTAACATGAACTGCAGGAAACTTTCGGAAGGCAAAGGGCTGCCGGCAAGTATGCGTCTGCGCAGTATGCCGAAGTCAAGGAGGCTGTCGAGTGCGTCAACGGCACTGCCGTCTCTGGCTCGGACACGTTTAAGTGTAACAATGTAAGCGGTACCGACCGTGTTGTGCATCGGAGAATTTTGTTTTGCTAAACAGCTTTGGGTAGATCGATCTCCTCCATTTCCTTCCTCACTCTTCATTGGGAAGTACGCGTGGTTTCGGCTCCTCATCATGGGGTAAGTCACCATTTCAAGTAATTTCTGAGAAGTAAAATGTTCTTGTTCTAACGCCTCGCAGGCTGGACTTCAAAAGACGGGCGAGAATTTGTTGCTATTGGGCAGTCGGACGGTACTGCCTTTGCAGAGGTTACCAAGGAGGGGAAGCTCTCCTATCTCGGACGTCTTCCACAGTTCTCTGTCCCCAGTGAATGGCGTGAGATTCGAGCCCAGAACGACCTCATGATCATTGGAAGCGAAGCCGAGGGCCATGGAATTCAGATTTTCGACATGAAGAAACTCCTGAATCTGGATCCTGCTAAGCCGGTCACATTTGACAAGCAAAAAGACCTTGTTGGCCACTTCAATGGCCTTCCCAGAGGCCGAACACACAATGTTGTGACTAACCCAGAGACGAATTTCATCTACTCTGTTGGTGCTCAGCCCCGGACTTCAGCATGCAAGTCGGGAATCATCTTCATCGACATCACCGACCCTTCTAAGCCAACCAGCCCAGGATGGTAAGTTCAAGATCGTTTGTATGTAGATTCGCTTGATATTAATGTTTTCCAGTGCGTCCGAGGATGGTTATGTGCATGATGCGCAATGTGTCATCTACCATGGCCCTGACAAGGCTTTTGAAGGCCGAGAGATCTGCTACGGGTACAATGAGGACTCGTTGACCATTTACGACGTCACCGATAAGAAAAAGCCGGTGATTCTTTCCAACACGTCGTATGAAGGTGCTACGTACACCCATCAGGGCGCTTTGCTCGATATCACCAACCAGCGGTACCTGCTTCTTGATGATGAGTACGATGAGTACGACAAGCAGGGTCCCGGTGCAGCAGGCCATCCCATTACTTATATCTGGGACATTTCGTCGCTGAAGGCACCTAAGCAAACTGGACTGTACAGGTCTGGTGCCAAGGGCATTGACCACAACCAGTATGTTGCAAATGGCTTCGCCTACCAGTCCAACTACGGCACTGGATTCCGCGTGCTGGATGTGCGATCTATTCCTCAAGACCCAACGGGTGCTGGCGTGAAGGAGGTTGGTTTCTTCGGTACGTATATGTTTTGTGGTTTTCTGTGTCGTTGACTATGTTTCGGGGCGTAAAGCTAATTTGCTAATCCCAGACGTTTACCCCGAGGATGACAACGAGCCGGGAGGTGGCATCATTGACTTTGTGGGCACATGGTCGAGCTACGCGCTGTTCAAGAGCGGACATATTCTGGTGAACACGATGGAGAGGGGTGCGTTTATTGTCAAGATGCAGAAGGGGTCTCAGTTGTAATAAGGTGATGGAGGATATGAAGTGTTTCGCATGAGATTGACAGTGGCTAAATGGGGGGTGCCATGTAGAGAAGATTTCATCCTCATGGCTGTATTATCATGAGAGTAATGCTAATCATTGTTCGCCAAGGAATCCTTCTGGGGCAAGCCTTATCAGATATGATGAGCGATCGCAATCTTGGGTTCCTATTGACCTGAACGGTGTTCCTTTCAGAGCTCGTGTTATGGTGATGATGGTGGTGGATAATATGCAGGGCGGTAGATCTCTAGCAGGACGCCACTGGATGCTGGATACTCGCGGCAGAACAGTACAAAGCCTCGGCCACGGGTAGAGCGAATATTCTATCAAAAGGTCTACGGTGGTCTGTGGTGGTCTTCCGCTGTGTGTTAGATTGTGGCGTTCACTGCCAAGCAACGTCCCCCGCCGCTTCCTCCTTGGCGCAATCAGTTCCTTCCCAATCAGGGCTCGCCCGCGTAAAGGACCCTCGCACTATTCTTCACTCTTCCTCTCTCCGTCCTCTCCGACCTCCGCTGATCCCAACACTACATTTGCTCACCTTCCACAAAAGCTCGCTGTCTTGTGTCGCCATCACGCAGGCCAAGAGTCCAAATGTCCCCAATGTCCCTATCGCCAGGCCTGCGGTCGCCTCCCCCGTGCCTGACAGCATGTTGCTCCCAATGTCCATATCCGAGCTGCCTCTCCGGGTTAGCTCCCCAGCACGCGACCGTGTAAACTAATGGTGCCTGGGCCTGCAATATATACACACACGAGAGCGTATATAGCCTCTCGTGTCCCACGGCTCGACTTTTTTTTCTGTGCCACCGCCTCTCCTCTCTTCAATTCCTTCTTCTACTTTGTCAATATGAGGATCGCTTCGCTCATCGCCGCCGCAGGCGTTGCTACTCCCGTCATTGCTGGAGACAAGGGTTATGGCGGCCCTGGAAAAGGCAAATTGGTCAACTCCAAAGACCTCCAGAAGCTGATCAAGCTTGACGACCTGCTCGCCGGCTCTCAGAAGCTTCAGGACTTTGCCGATGCCCACGGCGGCAACCGAGCTTTTGGTGGTGGCGGTCACAATGCTACCACCGAGTGGCTCTACCAGACGCTCAAGAAGACTGGCTACTACGATGTCTACAAGCAGCCATTTGTAGAGCTCTTCACGGCTGCCACGGTCAACCTCACTTCGGGTGGTAAAAACTACCACGCCGAGTACATGACCTTTGGCCCGTCAGGCGATGTCACCGCTCCTCTTGTGGTCGCCAACGACATTGGTTGCACTGCAGCCGATTATCCCGCCAACAGCACCGGCAACATTGTGCTCATCAAGCGAGGCACCTGCCCATTTGGCGAAAAGGCTGCCTTTGCCAAAGCTGCTGGTGCCGCCGGTGCCATCATCTACAACAACATTGCTGGAAACTTGGCTGGCACTCTTGGCGCGGTCCGGGACTATGCTCCTACTGTTGGCACCACCCTCGAGGTCGGTGAGCAACTTCTTGCTGCTCTCTCTGCTGGCCCCGTCGAGGCCACCGTCTTTGTGAACGCTATTCAGGAGAACCGCACCAATTACAACGTCATTGCCGAGACCAAGCAGGGAGACCACAACAACGTTCTCGTCCTCGGTGGTCACAGCGACTCTGTTTACGCAGGTCCTGGTGAGTTTTCTGATATTTTTCCTTATATCTTCATGTTGCTAACCATCCCATCCAGGTATCAATGACGACGGCTCAGGAACCATTGGCGTGCTCACCGTCGCCAAGGCTCTCACCAAGTTCAAGGTCAAGAATGCCGTCCGGTTCGCCTTCTGGGGTGCTGAGGAATTCGGCAAGTTAGGCTCATTCTACTACCTCAAGTCCCTCAATGGCACTCTTGGAGGTGGCCCCGAGGAGGTTGCCAAGATACGTGCCTACCTCAACTTCGACATGATTGCCTCGCCCAACTACGTTCTCGGTATCTACGACGGCGATGGCAGTGCTTTCAACTTCTCTGGCCCCACCGGCTCAGACAAGATTGAGAAGGACTTTGAGGAGTTTTATGAGAGCAAGGGACTCCCCCACGTTCCTTCTCTATTCACCCTCCGTTCCGACTATGCTGCGTTCCTTGAGAACGGCATTCCCTCTGGCGGTCTGTTCACTGGCGCCGAGGTCCCCAAGACTGAGGAGGAAGCTCAGCTTTTCGGTGGTGAAGCTGGTGTTGCTCTTGACATCTGCTACCACCAGGCCTGCGACAACATTGACAACCTTGCCAAAGACGCCTACCTCCTCAACTCTCAGAGCATTGCCAACTCAGTCGGCAAGTACGCTGTTAGCTTCGATGGTATCCCCAAGCCTGACGCCACCCTCCGCAAGAGGAGCGCCGAGAAGGCAAGGCTGCTTTCGAGGTTCGACACCGGACACTCCCATTCGCACGCGCACGGTCAGCCTTGCGGCTCGGGCGATGCCTTGTTGTAAATATGTTGTTAAGATGCAGAATGATGTGACGATGAAAACAAAATATGTCCTCCTACGTGATCCGTAGTTAAGGATTGTAGAATAATGAATAGTGTTAATGATCAAAAGAAACAAGAGTTTCGAATTACCACAATTAGCATGGTATTATGATGTTGTGCTTGTGACTGAGCTTTGAGTATTGCGAGATGAGTGGTAGGATAGAGTTGGGGAAGAGGACTGTCCACTCTCATCATTTTCGGTGATGCAACACAGTGCGGAGTGTTCCTTGACATGTTTACAATCATCGTACATCACGACTATGTACTGTTGTTCCCTACTTCATTACCCTCCTCCACTTCCTAACATATTCTTCACGCACACGCCCATCGTAATAGGTCCTCGCCCTTTTCAAAGCTCAGAATCGACAGATAGACGTCCAACTAAGCAACATCCAACACGGCCCCTTGCACTCTGCCTCACTCTTCACAGCCACACTCTACCCCCTAGCACTGTATGTATGTACATACATGTACATGTACAGCCGCTTAATCTGGCACCCCCAACCCTGTCCTGCCTTGCTTCCGCTGGCTTGCTTGCCTGATCCATGGACTCGGTACTTGTTCTGTGTGATCTTGGCGGGAGGGGAGGGAGGGGAGGGAGGGAGAGGGACTGGGGTGTGAGGTATAAGTGGGGGGGCAGGGGAGCGGAGCGGAGCGGATGAGTAAGTGCTGTGGTAATGGGGATTGGACTGGGTACCGTGTTGGTTCGATTGGCGGGAATGGGAGGGGAGCGGATGTGGGAGCGGATGTTGGGTCAACATGTGATTGGTGCGTGGTGGGAGGGGCTTATTAGATATTTAGAATGTCGATTGGTTTTAATTTTAATTTTTTTATAGAGAGAGAGAAAGAAAGAGGATCTGGGGGTTGGGATGGGATGGGATGGTATGTGGTTTGTGGTGGTAGTGTAGGTGTTGTTGACTTCATAGTAAATTTGCAGTATATGGTATCTAAGATGTTTCTAGGCTGAGTGGGTATCGTTTGCTTCCTGTGTATATTTCTCTGGTGCTTTTTTTTTGGGGGGGGGGGGGGGGGAATGGGAAGTGTTTCCGAGAAAATTAAGAGAAGTAGAGGGATGATGGTTGTGATGTTTTTGGGTTGTGTCGGGGCTGGACATTTGCCGACAGTAGGGTATTGTAAAAATTGCATACTAATATCAAGAAAAATCCAGCATATTTCAAAGTAGAAATGCGGCAAGTGAAATTCTTTCTAGCAATGGCACTCACGTTTCTATGGACTGTAGATATCAAATTCCTTGTCTTATACACCCTCTGTCGGCCCTAGGCCCGCATTTCGGTGCTGGACTTTGGTAAAGCAGTTGAGCACGAAGCTCGAAGTCATGAGAAATATTGATGGCGGGATCAGCTTATCTCTTCTTGGGAAATGATATGCTCAGGTCCGATGCGAAATTCAAGTATTCCCTTAAGTCGCAGCCCCGTAGCAATAATAATCGCCCCTTTGCCCACCAAATTCACCGGCAAATCTGTGGGGTGCCGAAGGGATCGACAACCGCCCCTGCGCTACTCGCCTACCCTCCCCAAATCCATCTGCCATTTCCAAGTCTTTTTAGACCCTGCTTCTGCCTCTTCTCTGTCGATCGTTCCTAATAGATATAGAGCTCGAAGGAAAATGGAGAGCCGTTGGAGCTTGTGCGGATGGAAAATGCTTGTTTGGGAAATGAGATGCTGTCAGTGGCTTGACGGCGCCTGGGAGCATCAACACTCGCAGAAGGTTTGGGTGCAGGCGAAGCAATTGGTATGTACGTAGTAGCAAAGTTAAATGCTCCTGTTGATCACTATGACTACCTTCCTTTTTTCCTTATATTTCTTGTTCGTTGCACCCAGAAGTTTGCGAGGTTCTAGTCACCATTACACCTGCAAGTCTTGATTTGTTTTCTGTCTTCTGCTCCCATTGCTGTCCGACTGTTGGTTCTTAGTTTGAATACTTCGACATGAGACTCACTCTTCCGACTGCATTTGCAGTCCTGCTCAGCAATGCGCTGGCGTTGCCTTCACAGTTGGTAACTCCTCGCATCAGCTGCCCAGCCGACAGCACCTATCCCCCCGGCGCCATATCACCCTTCGGACTCTACAAAATCGCACAATCCGAACCAGACAAAGCATTTGGGAAAGTCCCCGTTGGCGTCGTGACACCAAAGGACGTCTGCACCATAGTCGACCTGTCCATCCCGGACTCTATCAATGGCGAACCTACATTACTCAAGACTTGCACCCTTTCCTTCTCCTTTCCGACTGCGGAACAAGCATCGCCGCGTAAAGTGTCGTTCTCGGGTCCGGGTCATTTCAGCTTTTTCGGGTACTTGACTGGTTCTGGCGCCGATGATAGCACGACGTGGAATAAGCAGCCCATTCCAGGTACGTAAAAAAATGTTTTTTTTTTCGAAACATGAAAGTCCTGTAGGGAAATGTACTTACCTACATGTCTCAGGTCCAAGTCCGCCTTTCCCTCCAGCCGTCATGACGCCTGGACACACGTATGTCATTGCCGATCTGCCTTGTCTTATTCCGCCTATTCTTGGCCCTCAGACTGTTAGTGGGAGGCTGTGCAGTGATGATTCGAGTGTGGAGTGGGAGCAGACGGATGCAAGTGGGAATGGAGGATGCCCTGTGGGATTCTTTGTTGTTGTGCATTAGATGAGTTGGGTATGCGATGTCACTACTGGTACTTGACTTGTGTAGAAAGTTGGAGCTATTTGAGCGAGTGGATGGTAGTGCACTTGCTCGTTTCAAATATATCGGAAAGAATATATGCCTATTTAATTTCTGGGATACAAATTTCAAGGATGAGTTGTATTGTAGGTGTAGAAAAGATTGTGATTATCCCTTCTCTTCTTTTGGGTACTGTTGGTGTGTTGCAACACCTATAGAGAACGTAGTAATTATGTGTCGAGTACAAGGCGACTGGACTTTTGCGTAAGGGTTTGAACCATGCTTATGCGATCTGAACAATATGCGATCGTCGAACGAGAAGATGGCAAACCTGAGTATTTATCGAACATCAGGTTTCAGCATCGATAAAAAACCATCCCCTCACCACGGATACAACATCCCCGCCTCTTCGCCATGCAAAAACTTGCCAGCCTCCTCATCTCTCAACCCTTCCAAAATCGCAGCAATACCCCTCGCGCTTCCATCAGGCGACTTTGCAATCCCCTCCCTAATCTTCTGCTCTCTCATATCCGCCAGGTCCGTAATGACAAAGCCGGGACAGTACGCAAACACTTTGAAATCCGCGTGTTCCCATGTATTGCACGCGACGAGCATGTTGAGCGCGGCCTTGCTGATTCGGTACGCCTTGTAGTCCTCGTTGCGCGCCGGGTTGTTGGCGTCGTTGCGGAATCCAATGGAGCCTAGTATACTGGTTACATGGATGACGCGCGGTGAGTTTGATTTTGCGAGAAGGTGGGAGAAAGCCTCGGTGATTACAGCGTGAGATGTGACGTTTGTTTCTAGAGTGTCGCGGAGGATGGAGCGGGAGAATGTGGTGGGACAGATACCCGCGTTGTTTACAAGGCCGTCGAGTTTTCCGTATTTGGATTCGACGAGCTGGACTGCAGCGGCGATTGAGTCGTCTGAGGTGATGTCGAGTTGGACGAGGGATATGGTGCTGTCGGGGTGGTTGGTGCGAATCTCTGAAAGGGCTTTCTCGCCTTTGTCGATTGATCGACTTCCCATGAGGATGTTGACGTTTCCTTTGGATGCGAGGAGAGAGCAGGTTGCTAGTCCGATGCCATTATTTCCGCCGGTGATGAGTACGACTGGTTTTGAGGAGGCCATGGCGAGCTTTGATTGTTGTGGGTAGATCAATTGATGCTTTCTGGCGTAGGTTGGGAAGGGTATTGGGAACGTTTCTTGTCCCGAGAGAAAAACTTAGTAGGAATCTATCGTAGTTCTTATTAAAAGTACTTCAAGATACTGGCGAATTTATGCATTGAAATTGTTGACTTGTGTAAGAGTCCAGACTCAAACGGCGCGTAAAGGTCATGACGATGTGTGTTTATCTAATTCCGCAAGGTCCGCTTAACTCCGACTAAAGACAGCCTTCCGTTTCGAGCACAGCTCTTTTGTGGCTTACTGCCACCAGTGGAATGTAAGCCCAACGCCCTATTGTTCTGTGTTATGCGTACTTTTATACTTATTCAGGTTCGAGTCAGCCCTAGTTATGGAGCACCTAGTGCCGATTAGGTATGCAACAACATCCGTTCTCAATCACACCCCAGTTTTGGACATCGGACTTTGGCATGGAGTTTGTGAAAGCCATCGGAATTCTAGCCCACAATGTTTACACCATGATGACAATAAACAATTTTGATCGAGAGAGGGAGCCTAATGTTATGTTGTAGAAAGTGCACACGACGGACGCATGAAGCCCATATGTGTGGTATCCGTATACAGACCAAGTCCCTGTCAAGTTCTTTCATAAATGCAACTTTGAATTTCCCGCTCTTCAAACTAGCGCCCAAATGCTATCGTCTTTATTGTTAGATATTCTTCAATTCCATACTTGCTCCCTTCCTTCCCAAATCCGCTCTGGTTAATACCACCAAACGGCGTTGCTGGATTACTGATAATGCCTTCATAGATCAGCAACTATACAGAAAAGACAGTGAGATATTTTATATACCTGATTCACACCTACCATTCCTACCTCGAGTCTCTCTGCCACTCTCCAACACCTTGCCACATTACTACTATAAAAATATCCAGCAAGTCCAACATTGGCGCGGTTGGCAAGGGCGATTACTTCGTCTTCTGTGGAGAACGGAATCAAGCCTGCTAACGGCCCAAACGTTTCTTCTTTCGCAAACGCCATGTCTGGAGATCCGTTGAGGATGACTGTAGGTTTGAAGAAATTGGGACCAATGTCATATGCGGCATGGCCACCAATGGCTATCTGGCCACCCTTTGCTGTTGCATCTTCGATATGTTCGCGGACTTTGGCCATTGCCCGCCAATGAATTGGTGGACCATGTGTCGATGCTCCGTCAAAGCCATTGCCAAGTTTGAACTTCCTGACGCGCTCAATCAAGCGACTTGCAAATTCGTCATATACTGACTCGTGGATATAGAAGGTGTTTGCGCACACGCATGTTTGGCCAGAGCCCCGGAATTTACATATGACAGCACCTTCCACTGTGTCTTCGATGTCGGCATCTTCAAATATAATAAATTGGGCGAGCCCGCCAAGTTCCAGGGAGAGCTTCTTGAGGGATGCCGCGGACTGGCTCATGAGTATCGAGCCAACACGTGTTGAGCCTGTGAAAGATAACTTCCTTACTGCAAGGCTTTCTGTCAGGATTCGACCAGTCTCAATAGTATTGGCAGATGCTGTTACAACATTGAATACACCGTTTGGCACCTCGGCCTGAATACTTAATTCTGTAAGTGCCAATGCACTCAAGGGCGTCTCGCCTGGTGCTTTGAGGACAACAGAGCAGCCTGCAGCAATGGCCGGCCCTACTTTTCTTGTGACCATTTCTGTAGGAAAATCCCAAAGCGTAATGAAGCCGCAAACACCAACTGGCTGCTTCAACGTGACCGCCCGTTTGTCAGGTGTGCTAGGCTGTATAACATCGCCGTATACGCATATGGCCTCTCCAGTGAACCAATCCAGAAAGCTGGCTGCATAATTGATTTCACCTCAGGCTTCGCTGAGAGGCTTATCGTTTTCCCAAGTTAAGATCTTGGCCAAATCTTCTTCATTTTGTCGCATTAGCGCTGCCCATTTTTGAAGGATCTTTGCTCGCATCCAAGGATCGGAAAACTGAAATGATTCCTGGGCATTCGACGCTGCTTGAATCGCGTCTTCGATATCTTCTGCGCACATTTCGGGGCATTCGACAATTTTACAGTTGGTAGCAGGATCTGCGTATTGACAATGAGACACTCACATCCATCGTAGGAGAAATATACAAACCTGTTACTTCAAACCACGCGCCAGAAGACGCGAGTACCCATTGCCCATTGACGAAAGCGAGGTTCCGAAATAAGGCTTTATTACTGAACTATGGAAAGTTAGCAACTTTTGCATAGGGAAGTGCTGATTGCAACTGCATGTACATTGGGCCCTTTGGCTGCCATTTTTGTAAAGTGATGATGATAGCCTTATGATTCAGATGACATGGTATGATATGAATGTCCCCACAATATAAAAGTTCCGCTGCCTAGTTATAATGCAAAATACTCGTACCCGTACAGACGCCCGGATGCGGAGGGGTTGAGAACCGGTCCCGGTCGGGGCCGGTAGATGCGTGACTCCAGGGGTACTTAAACAAGTATAGTTATCCACACCAAATGCAAGACGTCTGTATAGAGTGCCTCCCACAATCTCATAATACAAATATATATCCTGACATAATTCAAATCAAAACCATGATCGAAATGAACACCCTTGAGCAATTGCGCAAATACACGACCATCGTGGCCGATACTGGAGATTTCCACGCCCTCGATGCCTATAAGCCGCAGGACGGAACCACCAACCTCTCGCATATCCTGAGTGCTGCAAAACAACAACAGTCCGCAGAAATAGTCAACGCAGCTGCTCGATACGGACTTGAAAAATTCCAGGACCTCGAATCACAAGTCGAGCATGGCGTCCTGGAGCAGCTAGACCTAGCAAAGAGCCAAGCTACCTACAGGTTTATGCTTTAATGCCTTGACGCAAAGGTCGGCTTTGAGTCACAATGGAAAGAGACAAGTCGAAACGACCAACGCTGGGGGACTCAACTTTAATGAGTCAAATGTACGGTGCGATTTTAGCAACGATGAGGAGGTGAAAGGTGAAAGCTTTTTTTTTGACGTACTGTATTTGTTGAATGAGATACGGAAAATGTGCGGGAAGCACGACCTTTACGAATGATGCGTGCACTTATTATCGACTAGCCTGTTTATTTCAATGGCAGCAAATTTGACGGATCTTACTTTGTTGCATGTATATACTATCATTAACAAATTCCAGAGAAAGATGGAACTGATACACCACGGTGCTACATTGTTGTATTGTGGGGCTTAGGTGAGGAATGTGGGATATGAAAGCCAAGATCGACATAGAAAAGTGCAGTGCGAAGAAAATGTTGGGGAAGTAATTGACAAGAAACTGGGTGCTGGATTTACATTAGCCAATGGTCATTCATGGTGGTGTGTGTAAGCCGGCTGTTAATGAACCTGGCAATATGGAGGCAATATGTGGGTAAACATTCAGACATGGCACCAAACGGCATATGACCGAACCCTGAACTCCGAAAAGGTGGAGTAGTGGCGAAAGGGAATACTTATGAAGTGCGAAGCAGAGTGGGAATTGGAGCTGCGGTTATAGAGCCTTTCCCGTCACAAGCTTTCGCTTCGTCCCGACCCGTGCAGTCTTCTCCCCCAGGATGCAGTGGACAACTCTTGCGCTAGCACTTTTCGTGCAGCATGGATTGAGCCAGCCTCCAGCGAATATTCCCCCGATGATGCGCTTTCAGTGCTCCCAGCTCGTGGTCGAGCGTTTGGATCCTCTGGTCAATCCTGGGTTGATTCCGTCTCCGCATCTTCACCAAATCGTCGGAGGGAACTCCTTCAATGCGTCAATGGATTCTGCATCGCATGATCTCCCGAAAAAGTCGACTTGCACCAGCTGCACTTTCTCAGAAGACTTCTCCAACTACTGGACCGCCGTAATGTACTTCAAAGCCCGCAATGGAACATACAGGCGTGTGGGTCAACTACCCAACGAAGGACTCAAGGGCAACGGAGGCATCACCATCTACTACATTCCAGACGCTGCCAACAAGACAGACGTAACTGCGTTTAAGCCCGGGTTCCGCATGCTTGCGGGAGATGCAGGGTCGAAAGCCAAAAACGCGGATCGCAAGATCTGCCATCGCTGCATGCCAAAAACAGGCGACAACAGGAACCTCAACTGCGCATCTCCAGATTCCCAAGAGCTTCCCAAAGGTCCTTGTGTTGGAGGTATTCGTTCAGTTATTACCTTTCCCACCTGCTGGGATGGCAAGAATACGGATAGTCCAGACCATAAGAGCCATTTGGCATATGCAACTGGTGCCGGCGCCAATGATGTAGGACCGACCGGGAAATGCCCGTCGAGTCATCCTGTGACCATTCCTCAGGTGATGTACGAGGTTATTTGGGACGTAAGTATAGTTTCTTTCTAGTAGAATCTTATTAGAAGGCTGTCATCTACTTTCTTCATGGCTCGAATTACGTACCCGTGGATACTGACGCTCTTTGGTACAGACCACTCCTTTCAACGACAAGAGTCTATGGCCAGCAGACGGCTCGCAGCCATTTGTGTGGAGCACTGGTGACGAGTAAGTCTTGACCCCATTCCTGCTATATAATCCTTAAAAGCAACGATGCTAAAGCTTCATGTTCAGGCACGGATACTCGCAGCACGGCGACTATGTCTTTGGTTGGAAAGACGATTCTCTCCAGCGTGCTATGAATGCGCGCTGCACTGGCGACGTGTGCAATGTGCTGAAGACCCAAACCACAGAAGAAGCAATGAAGTGTACGAAGCAGCAGGATGTAACTGAGGAGATTGACGGATGTAAGTACTATTCGCGAATAGCATTTTTCGGAATCGTCGGGTTGAATCAGGCTAACCAATGCTTCTTAGGGCTGGAGACTCTGCCAGGTATGGCCATGGAATGAGCCATGTAGTACAGCGTCTGTGATATCTAAATTTAATTCCATTTTTGTAGGACTAAGCTAGAACTCTTGAAACCCATTTTTTTTTCCATGATATTATTTTGTGAAGTAGATCTGAATGTGTGGTGCAACACCATGTGGTAAGGAACATTTTGCTGGTGGTGAATGCCCCTGCCCACGAAATGCGGTTGACCTCAACACGCTAGATGATTTCGCAGCAGCACAGTACTCTTACATCAATTTCCTGAAGAGAGAATACCTCTGGTACCGGGCTACGAAACGTTGGCGCCGATGTTGTCATGTCATTGCGGAGTGTGAAACGACCATTCCGCTGTGCCAAGGCTGTTACCACCCTTCAAGCAACTCTAGCCATGCTTAGCATCCATCCTTCAGCATCAACCATCGGCAAGCCCCAGGCATTGAAACGTCCTGAAGCCTCAAAGCGCACGATTGAGCGCTCGAAACACCGTTCGTAAGGCGAAAATGCCAGTGAAAGCGGGCAACCCTCCGTCTTTACCGCTGAGGCTGCTGTTGCCGCTGCTGCTGCTGTCGCGTGCTCACTTTCCCACTGTGTACAGACAACGCAATGTCTCACGGTAGCATCCGAGCTTGGAAGACTTGTTCTAAGATTGGAAAATGATCGGCTTTCCTAATCCAGGTTGACATGTACTTCGCGTTGCTCGTGGGTGTTTGTGTAGACATCAAACCTCTTCCCTATGGGAATGGACCATTCTAAAAACGAAACAGAAGGATATAAGAGGCTTAGAAAATGAACTACATAACTTCGCCTTTACCAAGCATTTGATCTGGAAGACGGTTAGCAGTCTAATTCTCAATAAGAGGGCGGCTCCTTGCTGGGCAAAGCTGGGCCAAAACCCGACAAGAGCCTTGGGATTTCGCCAAGTGTAAATGCTCCGCTTTTGGTTCTTTGCGACATGAACACCAAGAAAAAGTTGCCGGATATGCGGAGCCCATGTCTTCCCTCACCCAACCATAGACTGAATTGTCTTTTCGATTTTGATATCTGGTAGGATTCTGGTGGAGCACGGGTTTGTCAAGGTTTCATGGAGGCTACCATTGACTATCCAAGTCCCCAGGTATGAGGCCGAAGCGCTGGAAGAATGCCAAAAACATCTGCAAAATGCTAAGCTTCCATGGCATCTGCAACACGCATTACTCCGTGTCATCCTCCTGTCCATGTGTCTGGGCAAAGAATACCAAAAAGAACAGGGGCCATCTAGTAGGCAGAGTTTGAATCAATAGCCCGTGTTACCGCTCATATAAAGACCATGTGTCTCATTACAGCATAAACCCAAAGCAGTGCCTTTCCGTCTTGTATTTTACGTCATTTTATTTTCTTCGCCGCTGTCTGTATCATTCTTTCATTTCTACGGCCGGCCCGATCTTTCTCAGTTTACATTCAGGTTGCCCTATTTTTTCTACTCCAGCATTCACTTCCATCATGAAGTGCTACAGCCTTGCTACTGCCCTTGGGCTTTTCATCGGATTTCAGTCAGGGACTGCATTTCCAGTTGCCTCTCTTGGTGAGGTTCGAAGCGCTTCGCAAGCTCTACAACTCCTTCAGAGTTCTGGAGCACAAGGAATAAGTGCAGCCGACCTGACCACTCTGCTTCGTGGCCTCAATGCTCAGGGAGCAGGAGCAGGCTGTGAAGCAGGTGCTGGTGCGGGCGCAGGCGCGGGCGAGGGCGAAGCTGCTGCCGGTGAAGGGGCAGGAGAAGGTGCTGCAGGAGGAGAGGGCGAAGGGGAAGGTGAAGGCAGTATGACTGACCTAATATCTTATGGCTTTTCATCCCTACTAACACTGAGCAGATGAGGTGAACATCAATGGCGCTTTTGATACGCCAGTTGCTGTTGAAGGCGTAAGTCTCCAAGAATGTCCCACATTATATTCAGCAGCTAACTTTAGCAGGGCGATATCAAACAAGATATTCTCTTTACCAAGAGCGTAAGTGCCTGTACTAAGATGAAAAGAAAATAACTATGCTTACACGCAATACAGACGGTCGGTGCCTTCGAATACGAATTCCAGAACGACGTCGCCGACGAAGTGACCGTAACGGAGAACACAAGCCCAGCCCCTCCCCCAACCGGTTTTGAAGCCCTCGAGCCCAACTCTTACAAGGTGTCTCTTGCGACAAGCAAAGGAGCTGGGTTGACGCTATCCAAGATTGACTTCATCTTTGACACTGCCAGTATGTGGCCGCGCCTTTGAAGTTGAATGCATGCACGTATCTAACCCGTAAACTAGGCCCCGAACTTCAGGGAAAGGATATTACGCAGGCTCAGGTTGGAAGATTCTGTCCGGATACTGGAGCATTTATGATCTCTGAGACGCTTGGAGAGCTCGAATTTGAGGTGGAGGAAAATGAAGTGACGCTCAACTTGAACAAGAATATCACTGCTGAAGCTGAGTGGGGTGAGTAATATTCAGTCTGGTTCAAAAATATAGGTTAATAATTTGTAGGCATCTTTATCCCTGTAGCAGGAGCTGCTGCTGCTGCGCCTGCTGCTGAAGCTCCTGCTGCTGAGGGTGAGGCCAAGGCTGGCGGCGAAGCTAAAGCTGGGGGCGAGACTAAGGCTAAGGCAGAGACGAATGCCGAAAGAGATGATGAGAGCGATGATGAGAACGATGATTGAGTCTTTGGCAGAAACAAGAAGCCTTTCACTACTTGCTCGTGCATGGTTGAGAGGGGACATCAACTTCTCGCCGCCCTCAAGGACTAAGCCGGAAAATGTCATTAACAGCTTAAACTTATATTTTCCTTACCAGTATAGTTTTCGATTTATTTTGTATCGATATTTTGAGTCCCATTTAGAAAGCGTAGATTGTATACAACGTCTCCTTGAAGGAATAGCGTTCTGCTTAACTTACCCCATGATCTTATTGTATTAGACTTACGGATCACCATTCAGTCAATTTTGGCTTTTTAAAAGTAAGCTACATATAGTGGTAGTATTAGGATGTTGCAATCGCGATTCGAAGATGTTCCATTGAGTAATTGGCATGAATTGAGGCCGAGGCTGAAAGAAACCTATCACTCTCGCTAGGCTCACAAGGGGGATTTTTTCGTTCAGGCTCATGTAACGAATATGCGGTTGCTACAGTGGGTTTCTTTACAAATTGTTTACTAGCTCAAAGTTGTTCACTCACCTAAAGAACAAGGTACTTTTCTTCTCTTCACCACAATGCTCGATACTAAATATTGGAACATGGAACTTCAAATGTGCTTAATGCAGAATACCATTTATTGATCTAGTGATGCATTTATCCCGCCTTTGCCCAAAGTTGATTAGTCCGGCGTGCAGGATCTACATGTAGATTGATTACGCAGTTACACGGGTCTGCTCACTACACTCACGATTGGCGGACTGTTCTTCGCAAAGCAGTATTTACCCCAGTAGAAGATATTTATATCCGATCGAGTCCTGCTCTAGCCGTAAAGATCCAATCCATGAAGCGGCCGTTGCCGAGAAGTCAATCGTGTCAAAACTGCACAGCTGAACTCGTGATCATTTCCCAGTAAAAGAAGCTGACTTGTAGCTAGGGGTAGATGTGAGGGGATTCAGCTTGACACCATCCACTTGCTGCTCCTCAGCTTCGCGATCCACGGCTGCACAACATCATTTACTCTGCAAGCCAAGAGCTGTGCGTTGATATAGGCACAATAATGTATAGTCTAGGCCTAGACAGACTTTTCCCAGTGTCCTACTGCAGGGAGCAATTCATCCAAATCTCACTCCAAGAGAGAAGACTACAGCCCCAAGGTTCAATATTATTCGACAACCACAATATATGTGGGACCATACTGCATGCTCAAAAGGCGACTCATAGTCTTCCTCAGCCATGTTGGCACCCGTCTGAGGCTGAGCCATGCAGGGGCTGAGAACGGAAAGTTAATTGGCGTAACAATTGTATCTTTCGAGCTCTAAACTGGGATGAAATGACCATAAGCTGGTAACAACATTATGCTAAATGGTCACACAACATTGTAAGCTTTGTGGTTCCTACGATCAAGGCTTTTTTAGTAGAAAAAGAAAGATCCAGCAAATCGCTGCAGCTCCAAGGATCATTAAACTTGAAGGGAACGCGTTCAGTGACGATTACCTCAAATGGCGCCAATTTGCGAGGGCTTGGATGGTGGCTGAGTATGATCAACGTTACGAAGATTGTTGGAAATTGATTGGATTACCTGTTCCACAAAAGGTGCCTTGTGTCTATATGGCGGTTACACTGCTCTAGGTGCCAATGGGGGCGATGAAGCGTCGTATCATATGGGAAAAGACTGCCTCATCAGGAGTTTACTATAGCTCCTCACTCTCGTTCAGAATCGTTCACCATGGTCAGATATCCTGGGTTGCTGTTGTTGCAAAGCTTGTTATGGGCCCTGATACGGGCAGCAGGTACGGAGATGGGTAGTCGCTTCTGGACTAACAACCTTTCGCATACTGATAATATCCTTAGAGACGACAAGCGCATCAAGCCAGCCACCTCCGCCCGGAACATGCATGCCCGATTGCTCTTACAGACTACCAAGTAACAAAATGATGGTTTGGAAGACTTTCACGCCTACATCAACCATTGTTGCAGCTACGGTGCGAGTTATCATCAACAATTCTACGAATGTAACAAGTACTACTACGATCCTGAATACTCTACCTGCTGGTGTTGAGTTACCGCCTACCAATGAGGCCGGAACGCGAGTAGCGGTTATGACTAGCTATGCTGCTACAGGAGGTGTTGTTACTGTGTTGGTTTCCTACGACGAAGATGGGCTCTGAAGAAAGCTAACATACTTTCAGTGCATATCCATCCTTGTGGGGTGACTATGATTCCTTGGTATCATGGGATGGAACTTTGTCCACCAAAGGAACATGTACTACAGCTACAGAAGCTATGATTACACTCCCCCCTCACCCACCTATTCCATCGTCCGAGCTGTATTGGCGACGAAATCTCACAACTGACCCAATGGATCCAAAAGGACTTTGGTATACTCCGACTTTTATAAGTTTGCTCCCTGATGTACGAAAGTATGCGACCGTGATAGATGAAATGGCACTGACTAGCTGTGAATACTATGAGCTGTCGCCGCTTGTAGCTCTGAAGGGTGTCAGATTTCTTACAGAGACGGAAACAAGCTGGGATACTGGATTCGGACCGGAAAAGACCAAAGGGCCTGAAAGCACATCACCGAGTACACGGAAGAGTAGTGCAATCGATTTCGCCCCCTCAAGCGCAGTACCAGTGCAGAATCCGATCTCTAGTTTGGGAAGTCCGGTCAACTCCAGTGAACGGCCAGTGCCAAAACCCACGGACTCGAGCAACATTGCCAACAGCATTCCGACTAAGAGCTCCAGTGATGACTCAAACGAAAGGCCAGATGATCCAACGTTTGCTCCACCAGTACTTGCTCCAACAACTTCAGCCGTCTTAACAATTGGATCGTCTATTATCACCGCTGCCGTTAGGGAGCCAGTACCAAAATCCTTGGACTCAAACGAATGGACAGATGCTCCAACTTCTGCTGCACCAGTAGCACCTGCTCCAAAAACCTCAGCCATATTAACAATTCGTCCTATAATCACCGCTGCCGTTGGGGACACTATAATCGTTGTAGGGAGCCAGACACTTACGCCAGGTGGTTCAATCACTGTTGATGGAACCCATGTGGTGGAGCTGAATCCCACAGCGCCTATTGTAACTATCAATGGGGAGAGTTTGACCTTTCCAGCTTTACAAACGCCCACAAATTCCGAACCAAGTCCTACCATCTCCGAAACACCAGCAGAGTTCACCGGCGGAGCACAGAGCTTGAGAATTTTGCCTGGTATGGGCATAGTTTTGGGTCTTGAAGTTGCTATTTTGCAGCAGTATCTTCCATGGAATTGAGCGTTTTTGAATCATTTCTGTCTGGCAATAGGTATGTAATTTATATTTCCTGGGCTGTTTGAGAGTGTTCAGGAAGAACCGCCATAGGTATTAAATAAGAAGAAATGGTTTATTGTGTGTTTGACGCTTTTACTTGCGTGACGGAAACGTGAAAATGATTCTTAGCCATTTAAACTCCGGCCTTCTGGGGCTTTACAAGTAAAATCTCCGCATGGAATACGCCCAATGGTGATGATAATAATGGTTGTCAAACTGAAATGAATGAACGGTTCAAATGCCAAAACAGATAATAAAAACCGGTATGATCTTCACATAGAGCATTTTGCCAGGGACCAATTATTTACTCATGAAAAGGGCGTTATATTCATCTATATATGCATTGGTGATTTACATCATGCCTGGATAGAGACCTCCTTGGCAACAACTGGAGTTGGCTCGTAGGCAGGAACCTCAGTCTTTTGGACGGGATCATCTTCGCCATCCTCCTTCATGCCTCCCAAGATCATCGACTTGGGCGCCATCATCTGCCACTGCCACGGGTCAGTGAAAGCCTTGAACTTCTCATCGTGCCACTGCCCAGCCGTGATGTAGCGGCCCTCGCTGTCCATGAACATGGTGTCGTCCTCGGCGCGGAGGAAGTAGGCGATTGAATAGCGGTGCTCATCAGGGTTGAATGGAACGACTCGGTGGATGCATGACTGCATCTTCATTCCACTTGCAAATCGCAATGAATCACCAACGTGAACAAAAGCGCAGCCTGGCTTCGGGGCAACGAAACCCATCTCGCGGGCACCGCAAGTGCCTGGAGGGCGGATTTGAAGGCCCCATTGTTCGCTGAAGAGTAGTGTTAGGGAGCTAATATCGGTGTGCTTCTGGTGGCCAACTTTGTCTTCGCCAGTGATGTTTGAAGGAAGGTAGTGCATCATGGACAGCTATGAAGAGTCAGATCGTCTGAACGGATCCCAAAGAATAACTTTTTGTGGAAGCAGATTACTTACTGTCGTAGTTGATGGTCGGTCATTGCGGTGTGAGTTCTCATAGCGTGCAGCGCCGGTCAGACCCATTCCAGTGGAGAGGGCAGAAAGAATGACTTTGGTGATGGTGTTGCAGCTGCCAATGGAGTTCTCCAAGACTTGCATATCGGTGCTGTTCTTGATGACATCGGGGATTTTAGGTGAGCCGCGTTGGATCTCGTCTCGTGAAACCTTCAGCATCTCATATCCGTCTTTGCTGCCAGCTCCAAAGGCACCGGTGCGGCTGCCAAGTGGCTCATAGCTGGAAAGTATAGTTAGTGGTGTTTTCTTTGATGTTTAAAAAAGATGTAAAGTGTAGAATGCAAAACATACCCAAGATGGGACGAGACAAGACCGTACTGGTTCTTGGCCTCAATGGGTTGCTCGAAGAATCGGTGCATGAGCTTCAGAGTCTCTTGCTGGTCGCCGAGCATCCTCTTTCCATCGATACTTTGAAGGTCGAGGTAGAAGTATCCCTCCTCAAGACAGGCCTTCAGGACCTTGTCAACTTCGGCGGGATCCTGAGAGAGGAGGAGACCATAGTCGATGGTCTGCATGGACCAGACAGGGACCTGCTTTCCCTGCCACTCAACGGTCTGTGGAGGATCAATTTGTGGGGCCATGTTGTACTTGAGTGAGTGGTGTCGTTTCCTTGGATCTTGTGCAGTAGGGGGCCGGAATGCTTTGTTTCCAGATGTTGGAGCTTCTTCCCAGCAAGACTTTGGCTCAGCCATTCCTTAAATACATACGTGCTTGCGTGCGAGCATGGCAGTCTGCACCATCATTTAACCAGGTTCTCTCCCCAAATGGGGGGTCCGCAGAGTTGATTCGGCCGCATTATCTTGCTTCCCCGCACTGCACCTGTCTCGTGTAAAGAGATGCCGCGTTCTCCCAGAGTGGTTTATCCGTTGATGGCATCAATCGTACCAAATAGCCCAAGTCAATCCCAATCTATCGCTGGACTGGCCAGTGTAGAGTACCTCCGCTGGCGATTGAGACTAGGTACTTTGGACAAGAAGCCAAATCGGCAAATTGCTGCCGGTAGTTGAGTGGATGGGGCCAGAGTACTAGGCATGCACTATACTATACAGACTGATAAAGGCGGCAAGATGTGCAGATTGGCTCCTGCCCCGCAGTGTTTCATTATCACCCAGGCCATTCCCCGCTTCTTAGCTGTCTTAGCAGCCTATGTCTGTCCATCTTGCTATCAAATTAAATGTCCTGAGGAGAAAAGCCGGAGATAATAATGGCCTGTTGATTCTCCCTCGGCAATATTTGTTTCTTGTTACATTCCACTTGAGGCTTAACTTAAGCTCAAAATTTGCGCATCCCACGTGCTCCCTCCTAAGAGTCGTAGCATACCAAGCACCTCACCTCGATGCTCT
Source organism: Acrocalymma vagum (assembly GCA_028476805.1). NCBI lineage: Eukaryota > Fungi > Ascomycota > Dothideomycetes > Pleosporales > Acrocalymmaceae > Acrocalymma > Acrocalymma vagum. Next base: position 23,702 of record JAQGEP010000228.1, read on the forward strand.
GCCTGGATCCCTTGTCACGATGGGCCGGGTCTTCAAATGCCGAATGGAGTGCTCTGCGTGCCACCGAGGTGTTTGAATCGAAGCATTTGATGAGGAGGACATCTTGAGGAGTCATCCTGTACTTGTAAAACCAACGGTGGCTAGGATTGTGTCGCACCACCCAAGACTCGCCTTTGTAACTGTCTTCAGTCATCTCAGCTCCCACAAGATCTCTGTCAGGGACTGAATTTGAATCTGCGACTGCGATGGGGTCTTTCAAAATCGTCTCAATGGGCCTCCATATGTTGATGATCTGGTATCTGCTCTTCAACAACTCTTCGGCATCTTCTGGAAATTCCCACCTCAGTCTGAGCTCTGCTCCGTAGTACGACTGGTCCACGTGTGTTCGCGTCACAGGGCCTCGGTTCTTCAGGTTGTTGAAGCCTAGATGATGCCATTGCGTCGGTCCACGTCGAACTTTGTGGTTGAAGATGTGAACCCGCGTGGCTCCGGTGATGTCCTTCAGAAGCTGCTCGCATTCTTTGTAATAAACCGTCTGGATTTCCCGTTCATCTGTGAAATTTTTCTCCACACTTTGGTGACGGCAGTACTGGAATCCGTGGCTGTCTAAAGAGTATTTCTCTTCGTCGCCGCTTACATCGGCCACCACAAAATCATGTGCCAGATGTGGTCTCTCGTTTGTAATTCTTCCTTTCCCAATGAAAATCGGAGTGGGCGTAGAGCCATCACCTGGGTCTTTCCAGTAATTCAAGATCGTTTGCACATCGTGTTTGCGAATTCGTTCTCCGTTGGCAGGCGTTTCTTGCATTTTCGGAATGCATTTGCTGTATCTGTATTGATTGCGAAGAAACTGTCCACAATACTGAGCGAAAACGGACCCATTAGTCAACACCAATCTGGAACAGGGTGAATACGTGAGCATGTTTCTAAACTGCCGGCAAAAAGCATCCCACCCAGAACGCCGCGGAAGCAATTTACCCGGTCGTCATTTCTCGTGCCTGCAGACAACCCAGACAATCTGCGACGCCATACAAGAGAAGCTTAGCTCCACATGCTCTCTTTGCACTGGCGCGAGCGAGTGAATTAGCCCGTCTCGTTTCTCTCCGAATGTATACACGCCACCACTGCATCGGGCATGGCTGGGTGGGTGGAAGAGTTTGAGAAGTTGACGACACATTTGATACTTGGATATTTGGCCCAGAAAGAGCGCTCATGGAAGACAACGGATTCATTTTGGTTCCTATGGTCGAAAGAAGGCCCGAAACCACCCCACAAAATACCTTGAACGACACTCTGTCAGAAATCAGCGCCTTTGTCGACGGTCTCGAGGATTCGCTATGGCCACTGAACAAATTCATACACGAGCATCCAGAGCTCGCATTCAAAGAGTACAAAGCCCACGATAGCCTCACGAATTTCATGCGCTCGCAAAAGCACTGGAATGTTCAGCCCTCGGCCTACGGGATGGACACCGCATGGGTGGCGGCTTATGACAGTGGAAGGGCAGGGCCTGTGGTATCTTTCAATGCTGAGATGGGTACTTACCAATAACTCAACCTAATGATCTAAAACCCAGAGTATCGCTCATTCAAACCAGATGCTTTACCTGATCTCGGGCACGCATGTGGACATAATCTCATCGCAACTGCCTCAGTTGCTGCGGGCCTTGCCACATGCGAAATGATGAAGAAACATGATCTGGGCGGCAAGGTACTGATTTTTGGTACCCCAGGGGAAGAAGGCATTGGAGGTGGGAAAATCCGCTTACTGGAAGCTGGCGCATTCAAGGATGTCGATATTTCTCTGATATCGCATCCTGGCATCTTCAACAATAGCGCAATGGTTAGGACAACTGCTTTTGCACGGCTCGAGGTCGAGTACTTTGGTCGTGCAGCACATGCAGCAAACAGTCCATGGCTGGGGATCAATGCTCTAGATGCTCTAGTCATTGCATACAACGCCGTGTCAGTACTTCGGCAACAAACCATGCCCAGCGATGTGATAGGAATGCACATCACAAATGGGGGAGCACGACCAAATGTGATCCATGCGTACGCCGCTGGTGCCTGTGTTTTACGTGCTAGCAGTGCAACGCGGCTCAAAGAGCTTGAGAAAAAGGTTCATGATTGCCTTCAGGCTGGGGCTCAAGCCACCGGGGCAAGAGTCGAAGTGAAGGTCATTCCTGGCTATGCAGACCACGTACCAAATCGTGTGCTGGCTGAATCATACACAAAGTATTGGAACTCGTTGCCACACATCCCAGACCCACCAATGCCTCCTTTGGATACATTCACCTGGGTCAAGGCAAGCACAGATCAAGGAAACCTGAGCTATGCCATGCCGAGCGTGAATGCGAGCTTTGCTATTCATCCCGGCGACGAGAATGGCCCGCCTCACACGCCTGACTTCGAAAAAGCATCAAGCACCAAGGAGGCCTTTGCGAGAGCTTTGAGAGTTGGGAAGGCTCTGGCGGGGGCGGCAGTAGATGTGCTTAGTACACCGGGGTTGATTGATGAGGTCAAAGATCAATGGAGGCGAGATATGGACTCTGTGAAGAATAATAGTATTGGCTGATTGAAATAACCTTTTCGAAGACTGCTAAAGCTTTTTGGATCAGAAAGTGTTGGGTACTACAAATGTGGTAGAACGAGCGAAACATATAGTTAAGCATTAATTTAATTGCGATACGTCCGCTACATCAATCAGATCCTAGCTCCGTTTCATCATAGGTTCATGAGCACTGGCGGCCTGCCTAGCAAGGATTAATTATCGGAAACGTTAAATTATACTTTATTAAAATCGTCCTATATTATGAATTTTGTCTCCAGCGAGCCTAATAGCTATGCTCCTTGATAATCATCTCTGCAGCTCTCTCCGCAATACCATACACAAGGGTTTGAATATGAGCACTGGGCAATAGAGGAATGATACTAGCATCAACAACTCTCAGGCCCTTGGTGCCATATACCTTGAGCGAAGTATCAACGACGCCACCGCTCTTCTCAGGAAGCAGTGCCGCAGTTCCAATAGGATGGAAGATGCTCAACGTGTTGGCAAGAGCGTATTTCTTCCAGTCCTCGTCGGTCTGAACAGCTTTCCCAGGTTCGTACTCTTCTGTCCAGACCTGGTTCATTGGTGCGGAAGACGCAATCTTCCTGAGGAATTTGGCCAAGCTTGTGGCAGCCTGAAGATCATAAGGGTGGGACAGGTAGTTGGGATTGATGAGGGGCTTGTCATTGATGTTGCGAGAGTTGATATGTACGTTACCCTTGCTGAGAGGATGCTGAACAACACCGATGAGGGCAAAGGTGCCGATACCAAACAGAGATGAGTTGGCAGCCGGATAGCCCTTGACACCAGTGTAGCCGTCAGAGAAGATGACCTCGAGTTGAGGAACCTTTGAGTTGAGTGCAGGGTTGAAGTAGCTCTGCTTGAGCTTGTCAATGACGGAGGTCAAGCTCTTGTCTCCTTGAACAAGAGCACGCATCTGCTCAGCGGTATCCTTGGAAACCAGAGTCCATGGGAAGTAAGAGTAGCCGCTGGCAGTGTAATCGTATAAAGAAACTTGGTTGGCATTATACAGGGCGAGTTCGGCTGCTGCGCGGGTGGTGTTGCGAAGGACATCAAAGGAAGGGAACTCGGGCTTGAGCTGGTACGTTGACTGGATGCGGATATGGTCCTGGAGATTTTCGCCGACTTGGGGAAGGTCCTTAACAACTGGAATCCCAAGCTTGTTCAGAAGCGTAGCGCTACCGATACCAGAGAGCTCGAGAAGACCAGGAGTCTGGAGAGATCCAGCAGATAGGATAACCTCACGGCGAGCGGTAATGACGGTGCCGTTTTCGAGTGTGACGCCAGTTGCAGTTTTGCCATTGAAGTTGATCTTTGCCACACGGGTATCGACTGTCAACACCAAGTTGTTCTTAGCAAGCTTGAGATATTCCGGTGCGTACGAACGTTCATAATCAGGGCTGACATTGTTAGGTTGAGTAGAGACGCCAATAGGATTGCCATTCAAAGACTCCTTGTTGGTGGCCAGGCCGAGAGTGTTCAAAGTCGGGTACCAGGTGGCCTGATGGAGAGGGAAAATTCGGCTGATGAGAGTCTTGATAGGACCAGTGAAGCCAACACCTTCGGATCCATATGCAGGATTTGGCTGGAAAGTCTCAACCTTCAACATGGCAGCGTAGAGGTTCTTCCAATTCCAGCCTTTGTTGCCCAGCGTCTTTTCCCAGGCATCGAGCTCCGTTGCACTTGTCCGGTCCCATGTCATCAAGTTCAAGGCTGAGCTGCCACCGAGAACCTTGCCACGAGGTTGCGTGAAGACACGGTTGTTGGCAGCCGGTTGAGCCACTGTCGTTAAGTTCCAGTCATACTTGCCACCGAGAGTCGAACCTTTGCGGCCCGGGATGGTGATGCCAGGCTCTTGACGTCCGTCTGGTCCAGCTTCAATCACGAGCACGCGCGACTTTGGCAGTCCGCTGCTGATACGAGAAGCCACGGCCAGGCCAGCAGTTCCGCCTCCAACGACAATCTGCAACGATAGATAATCAGCATGGATTATACATATGAAATAGGCCGAGATGGCGGCTGTTAAATCAACCGGAAGCTTACAAAGTCGTAGGAATTCTTATTGGCGGTGGCGGCTACGGCTGCTGCACTGGATTGCCCCAGCAGGGTGGCAGCAACCAGCGTAAACGCCCAAATCTGCATCGTGTTCGGAAACTGAGACTGTTTTGCCAGAACAAAAGGCCAGAAAATAAGGTTTAAGCAGGCAACCAGTAGTGGATGCAAGAGCGGACGCAGCAGTGAAGGAAGGGAAAGATGTCCCACGCTCCTAATAACATTTGAAGGGGAGGAGGGGGTAGCCAGGGTTGCAAAAGTTGCAAGGGCCCCTGACTCGAGCGAGATGGCGCCTCGTAGCGGCCGCTGTTGAACTATCTCAAATATAATCTGACACTCGCGAGCCAAGTCGACCGTGCCGTCCCGGGCATGGGGGATAGGGAGATGGGCAGATGGAGGGAGATGGGGGCCACCACCAGGGCTACGTACTCAGCAGTTCGGGCACTCATTCGGCGCTTCCTTTTTCCGGCCACTTCAAACCAGATTAGCCAGTCATTTTCAGGCGCACGCCACTCCGAGAATCTGTCGTATTATTGCTTACGGAGTATTGAGCGGTGTTCCAGGGTCCAGCAAGTACTTATATCGTCGTGTTGTGGTGGTATCTATGGGATGGATGGGTTTTGTGAAACTGCTTCGTCCGAAGAGTGAAGGGCACACGAAAAAAAACAACCCCCCCAAACAAAAAATAGGGGACTCAGAGAGTTATTACTTATTTCAATGTTCGTTCTAGTAATATTCGCCTAAAACAATATAGGCGGCCCAAATGCCAAATCCAAGAGCAGCAATTATTGGACAATGGGCTCGCTCGGAAGCAGTAACGAGGCACGGGTCTTGGAACTGCTCAAAGTTGCTCCCTCCACCGATGTCTGCAATTATTGGACAGTCTCCTGCCTTGTTCGGTCGAAGTATAGACCGGTCCATTCCCAGGGGCTAGAACAGTCTCCTGTGTCGCATGATGGGTGAATATGTGCCGAATAAATAAGCTTTCTTGTGCAACGGCAGCCAAACGACAGTCGTTGCCTTACTTCGCCGATTCACACCCTTATCTATCTCCCACAAGTGTTGGATCTGACCAAGAGGAAGATCTGGAGATCTTGTCCCTGTTTACTCAGAACAATACTACACAATAATAATGTCGACTGTCCAACCACCAAATCCACTGCCACCAGATGAGTACGAAACTTCATGCTGAATCAAATTTTTTGAGCATGTGCTAATATTTGATTTTACATAGATCCGTTGGTGGAATTCTCTTGGTGCTCACCTGCGTTCTTACCTCTTTCACCGTCCTCACATCAATTGTGAGGTTATGGGCCCGTTGGGGAAGGCGCGCTCTTGGTTGGGTTTGTCTCCCGTCTGTCCCATTAATTTATGACTCCTACTCATATCTCCAGGACGACTACGCGATTCTGGTCTGCTGCATTCTCGCCGTAATACGAACATCCATCCAGATTGTCTCAGTGAAGCATGGCAACGGCAGACACCGATGGTACATTTCACCAGAAGACTACGAATACGTCAACTTCTTGACATGGCTCACCCAGCTCTTTCTCTTCAGCAATATTGGGCTCTTGAAGTGCAGTATATGCTTGTTGATCCTTCGAATCAAGGATGAGAAAGTTCTGCGGTACTCTCTGTACACTATGATGGGGGGCCTGGTCTTGACAAACCTTCTACCCATCATTGTACTTCTTTCACAGTGTAGCCCTACAAAGAAGTCTTGGAAGCCGGCAGCTCCAGGACGCTGCTGGCCTACGAAAGTCAGAATTTACTCCATCTATGTCCAAGTTGGTAGGGTACACCCAGCATTGAAAACATGGCCATTATTCATTAACATCTGTGCAGCATACTCCGTGGTCACTGACCTTATTTGCGCCTTGCTTCCAATCGTGGTACTCTGGAAGGTAAAGATCACTCTGAAGGTCAAAATTGGTGTCTGTGGACTCATGTCGCTGGGACTTATTGCGACAGCTGTTGCCATCGTCCGCGCTTCATCATTAGGACTCAAAACTGTCGATTTGTCATATGACTATGCCATCGCCGCCATCTGGGCCAATACAGAATTGCATCTCGGCATCATTGCCACGAATCTCGCGCTCAGTCGCATGATCTGGGGATATTTCCGAGGCACGCAAGATACGGCAACCAACGCATCACGATACGGAAACGGTTCAACTTCGAATAGGAGCAGGAGTGGATATACGAGAAGCAAAGACCGGAGTCCATATGATGAATCCGGTCTCGAGACGCGAGCAAGTGTAGACAATACCAGTCAGGCAAGCCAGATTCCACTCGACCCTATCATCAAGAAGACAACAAGCGTGCTGGTCACGACCAGCAAGGAGTTGGACACAAAAGAATCGAACGAGAGTCTGCCTGAATGGAAATTTTTAGGAGGAAAACCAGTCTGACAGCATTACTGAACTATAAGCCGCTATCTACTTTGTAATAACGGACTCGATTAATTGCGAAAAATGAAGCATCACTATGGGACCACCGAATGGACCTGTATTAAGTGCCGTATTCTACCGGAGTTTGCATCGAATATCCTCCCAACAAGGTCAAATGGAAAAAATATCATTGTTGCCACAGGCCCTACTCCATCTCTACTACAGACCCATCTGCCATTGCAGCAATGCACTCATTCAGTGAGCAAATTTGCATTATTGACGCGACTTCCGCCACGTTTGAGGAAATCGTTGTCTGCCACACAACCCCAATTCTGGGTTGAATTTCTCAGGGTACGAAGGGGTCCACAGCATTAGCCGCGCTCTAGTCCCGAGGTGGTAGAACAATTGTGGATTGCCTAGAGAAATTCGGGCCGTCCCTCTCATCACCCTCGCTTACAACAATTCTTGTCTCGCATTAACTGAGTACGGAGTAGGTACACTGAGACGAGATCTCCGTACCTTAGCGATAGCCCTACAGCTGCAAGCTCCTGAAGTTTGCGCCTCTGCATGAGCTGGTTCTAACCATGTTTGCGCAGAAGGGCGGACATGGCGGCTGAATTGCGTTAATACCCAATGCGCGTGTTACCACCCTCGGCTCTTTTTTATTTTGTGGCTCCATGGGAAGCAAGAAAAATACCGCCGAAATAGCCACGCGAGGGGGCGCAGAGTACTGTGTAATAAGCTCCATTTGTCAGTTGTGTGGGATGGAGCATGAGATGACATAGCATGGGTATGAGGCACAAATGTAAGAGTAACTTAAGTGTAGAAGTATTTATTAAACTGAGGTCTCCTTCATCATCAACAGCACTTGGTCTTGTTATCTAGCTATGCATTACATCCAGTCTGGCGACCAACAGCGCGTTCGCAATGAGTGAATTATCGGATGCGTCTTTTGTTTCCTTCCTTGATGACTGAGTAGGAAGAGTGTCAGTGCTTGCTATTACTGCCCTCTTTTGTCCAAGGCTTAGTCTCATATCCAAACGACCAGTCTTGCAAATCACGTCGTCTGAAGTGCCGCGTCATACCAAATATTCAACATGTTCAAGCCGAAATGGCACACTGTCTCATATAACCATTCTAGGCATTGGATTTAAGGACTGTACACCTCAACTGACTAGCTTATGTTAAGATTACCATCTTGCAGCGCCTCATTGAAACCAATACTACCTGTACCTAGGCCATGGCACCAGCGAGTTGGATTGGAAGCCGCTTGAAACCTCCACAGGCCGCAACATCTTTCTGCAGCTCCACCATCTTCCTCTGATCACCCACAGGATCACTGGATTCCCCATCCAACTTCCAGTCCAAGAATTGATTAGTATAGTTTGGCTCGAAGCCTGCTTCAAGAACACTAAGTCGTTTTCCGTAGGCAGTGACCTTGGCCCAATCCCTAGCGACATTCTTCAGATCCGCCGAAAAATATGCAAAGCTGCGCTCAAATATCTTGCGATTGAGTTCAGTATCAAGGACGGGCTTGAATCGCACATATTCTTTCCACGCAGTCTGGGGCTCTGCGAGTACTTCATCAGTAGCGCGCTTTACAGCGCGCATGAAGGCCTTAACTTTTACCGGATTGGCGTTGATGAAAGCTTCATTCCCAATGTAAAGAATGGAACAAAAGCAACAGCAGCCAAGCTCGGCCAGCTCGTCAATGCGCAGCATCTGGACATCTGTCTTCGGTCGGCCTTGGGAGGCGAGCCAATGCTCCAACTCAACCATCTGGACATTCTCCAACCCGATTCCAGCGTCAATCGTGCCGTCAATGAGGGCTTGGGACACATTCATGCCACAGCGGACGGCGGTGTAAGAGTCGGGGGTCAGTCCGTAGTGGGATGTGAGTTCATCGATTTGAATCTACACTTGTAAGGATGTGGTAGTAAAATATGTAGAGACAAGACGTACTTTTCCGAATTCACCAACGTATCCAATGCGTTTACCAGCGAGGGTACGGAAGTCGGTTGTGATGCCACTATCCTTCAGGTAGATAACGCCAGTGAAAGGTTCGTCGAGAAGAGAGCCAATACTGACGACGGGGAAACCCCGAGCTTTGGCCTGAGTGGGTGGATTGAATAAGTGATGTTTTCCATGATACACAGAGAACCTACTGCAAGAGTATGAATCATAGCCTTGAAACCCATGTCAACTTTTCCGGATCCTATGATTTCGGTGACGTCCTGACCTGTTGAGCGATTTCTATGGCCAAAAGTAGCAATGAACATACGCTAGGATTATTTGGTTCGAGAAGTGCAACCTTGATTCCCTCGTTCTGGAAATATCCCCTTGCCTGCGCAAGGTAGACGGGAGCATGATATGGTGTAGCATGCCTTTGATCAGTTAGCCCGCCATTGTGTTCTCGTCTGGGAATATTCCATATCTACCAATTGGTCAAGAAGGTAATCTTATCGGTAGACATGGTTCTTCTAGATCAATAAGTATGTATTCAAGGGGGAGGGGGTTAAGATGAAGCATGTCCTTTCGCTGGAATTATCCAGATCAAGTTTCAACGGTATAATCTCAGAACGACCGCGCAAGCGCAGACGAACACCCGCCATGCAAGCCTTTGAACGTTACCTTGATCGAATATCTCCATTGCGACGGTCATTGCTCCTAGCCAGTCATACCACGGGTTTATGTTGGGTTTGAGGAGTTGGATGGTGAATTTCGGAAGTCTCTTGATATCTGGAAAATCGTAATTGGAAATGTTTGGACGTTGAACGCAGACTTTGCACACGCATTTAAATGTCCTGCTGCGGATATTTCCGGATATTTTGTTGAGGGGTAGTGTTCATTTCCTTGAGAATTGATGGTGCATCTTATTCCAAAGACGTATTAGGGTGATGCATGACAAGATCACTTCGGATCGTGTACTGGACGAACCAAGTCAGAAGTACCACTTTTATCTGCAGTCAGAGTACCCATTAGGTCACCACTTAATTATCAGGTGAAGAATTATTAAGTGTATTGGTAAAATTCGTCGGCTTAATTGACCAATGCTACTTGAACGAAACGAAATCGCCTTGGAGTCACCAGTCCAGGAAAAAGAGCAACCGAGCAAAAAGGGATTGAGACGGAGGGCTGAGAGGATAGATGGGAACGAATGAGCGAATGCTCAACAAAAAACTCTGTCTCTTGTAAAACAGTCATAGCCCCTTGATTTCTAGCTGAAATTGTGATATAATATTGACTCTTCAACTTCATGGAGTAAATCGCTTTCATATAATTCAACCCATCTTTCTGCCGCCTCATCCTGATGCCATGCGACCGTAAATCTCTTCTTGGCTGCATTACACCCATTTTCAGCCCTGGCAAATCTAGACAAACGCGGGCTTTGAGGGCTTTGAGGGGTAACAGAATTGCACCAATTACACCCTAGAGTTTAGCGAGACTTGCTCACTACCTTCAGCCCAACACTAGGTTGACGCCTAGAGTAGTTCTAGAAAGGAGTATGATTTCATAATTCAAGCCTCATACAGTGAGTGGCCAATAGCGCCGCCGTTGATCAACCTCAAGTGCTTCAGTAGAAAGCTATTCATTGCATGGTGGAGGACAATCATTTTCAGCTTCAATGTGCTAATCGAATTTTGGAAAACCGATGCATCAAAGGAACTGTGCTAGTTGAGCCCAACGAATCAATCTATTCATTTGTAATGGAATCTTTCTGAGAAAAATGAGTTCTGACTATGTGTATGTCCCTCAGCACCTATCAATACCTTGCGGCCAAGATTCGTGGCTACAAGTAGAGTTTTTGGGCAAATAGTTATAAAGAATATAAGAATATGCGAAGAATGCGCGTTCCATGTGAATCCACTTTCAAAATCGCATCAACAAGAAATACTACTGCGCCATGCATGCTCTTTTCCTCCTGGCGGCTTGTATGCTTGTGACCAATGTGCCTACACTTGCCGCAACACTTCCAGAACCGGCCGCCAATAAGGACGATCACTATGACCGGAATTGTCTGAGTGATAGCGAATCCCGTGATATCATCGAGCGTTACACAGGTAACTTTGAGGTCCTTGATGAAGCAAGCGTCAACAAAACATTCGCCGAGGATTTTACGTATGAGTCAGACAGTACAAGCTTTTTTCTGCGGTTAGATGTAAGTAGAATCATGCACTATTCCAGTTGATATCAGTAGAAATAGATGGCTGACTTGTTACTCTTTACAGCCGGGTACACAGACAATCACCTCCCGTAGCGGCCTCATCACTGCTCTGCGTGTAGATCAAGCTATTGGACCTGCATTCACAGCCTTTGTCAACCTATACACTCATACATGCGACACAATTGTATTCAGATACCGCCTGCTTGGAGGCCGTGTCCAACCATCAGCTATTGGTGGAATTGACTGGCTTTTTGTTGACCTGGGGTCTAGGAAGATAAAGAGCGCACAGGCTGAGCTCAATTCTGCTGCCATATTGTACAACGTTGGTATACTGGGCACTCCAAATGCAACCCAATGCTTGAATCACCGTTGTGAAGGAGAGGGCCAGTTGGTTCAAGGTTGTGGTGGTCGTCGGCGTCATTGAGCATACTTGAGCATACATCATTTCTCCCTTTGCCAGAGCAAGTAATACGCCCAACTTCGACGACAAAAAAAGAAGGAGACAAGCACTTTGTCAACTAATGTAATCCAATGTTACTGTAATAACCTCTGACATCCTTCTTACACATCAGAGAAAGCCTTCAATGACTACAAAACTTGTTTTATCTTTGATCAAATATGCGCCCAGTCTGGTGACACTCATTCCAGGCGACTTCCAAAGAAGCAGATGCAATCAAAATGCCATATGAGACACCATCTAATTGAAACAACTCAGATGCGGGGTAGCTTGAGATGTGGTGTCCAGCACAGTATCAACATCCCGGTGGCGTCCAGGCTAACTTTTTAGCTGAACAAGCTTTGGGGCCATGCTTCTTTTCGGCTCACGGTCCGCGCTTCTCCACTTATGGCGCTCATTTCGCCTTGTGGTAAATCGGGTGCAAATCTCAGACATTCAATCAGATTCCTAATTTGGATTAACTTTCTTTCAGTGTGCGGTGGTTGAATGTGCAACCAGGTTGATCTTCACATTGTTCATCTTTTTTTTTCGAGAACGAAAAGCATATAATACAGGTCACTAATGTTTCGTCCAGTAATGCGCCTAACAATTGAATAGCCTGGAGAACATCAAAGAATTGTAGTAGATTACCTAGGCATGGAACCGGGAATACATCCACCAACCGCCATCGCAATGCTGTGCAATAAGATTGGCCTTCTGCCATTCTTGACTGAGCCATTTCCATTACTTTCATCTGTTGCCTCTCCCTACTAAACCGTACCAGCGCCGAAGAGCTTTGACAGCTCTCCCTCGTGAGACATTAGCCCTTTCCATCACCTCCTCAATGCTTCCGACCGAAAGTCCAGACTCATCAACCTCATCATCGTCGTTTTCTTCATCGTTATCGTTGCCACCTTCGTGGTTGTCTTTCAGAGCCTGAACTACCATATTTCGCCCGACTCGATAGGCTACAGCCTGTCCAATCAAACGCTTCACGAACTTGAGCACGCTTCCAGGGTCCTCATCGCCATTAGCATCTTCATTGCCACCATTTTGGGTCTTCACTTTTGTAGTCTTGGCTTTGCCCTTGTCGGATCCATGGTCGTACCCTAAAGCTGTCAGACATAATTTTTTCTCTCGTCTCCAGGCATCAGATGTGTGATCCGAAGAGATGGTGGATTTTAACTGTCTTTTCATGCCCTTTGGCTTAGCCCCGGTCCTGAAAAGCCCTTGCTCGTCTTTTTGCAGGAAATATGGCTGGCGAAAGGGTTTCGTTGTTTCCTGGCCAGGGTTGCTACTTTGAGAGCTTGCGGGAGAGGAAGCTTTTCCCACGAGATTCACTCCAATTTGCGTCTTGTTCATGGTCCTGGGTATATGCTTCCGGTGAAGGTTATATTCATCAGATTGCGAGTTTTGTTGCTGGTTGTACTCTGGTGGTTGTTCCTTGAGAAGTGCGTGTGCTGTTCAATCGCGGGGTTAAAATGCCTAGACTTCATCCAGCCTTGTCATTTCACTCAGCCTCATGGCAACCCAGCAGATGACTGGGCGGCGTTGTGTATAATTTCCGAAGTGCTTTCAAGCATGTTTCTAGTGGGCGTGGTGTCGCCCGCCGGAGATCAATATGGCTGCTACACAGCCACCGTACTTGCACGTATCGAGCCCTGAAGAGCGCTTAGTATCATGTAATACAGGCATCAGCCTCGTATCCCAAGAAGAAGCATCCATCAAAGTGAGTCATCCAATAATCCTACAGTATCTCGGTAGTGCATTAACATCCTCTAGGTTTGCATTTAAACTATGACTGTGGCCAGTCTCCATGTCGTTCCCGGCTTGATCCTCTGGCAAAGATATACCACTATCTACTAGGTAGTAACGAACATGGCATCGCCTTTGGAGGCGCTCCCAAACGAGATCCTCGACTCTATTCTCGAATACTTGGTTGATCATGACATTGGTGCACTGCGCGAATCGGACCACCTGGACTGCACGTCACTTTCTCGCCTCTCGCAGTGCTCGCGCTCACTCAACAGTCGCCTGGAATCTCTGCTGTACGGGACGGTCGACGCTCGCAACGCAGCCCTGCGAAATGGCTGCATAACTGGGAATCTGCATGCAATCCGAAAAGCACTTTCTTACGGAGCGAACCCAGGCGTTGTGCGGCGGGAAATACACATAGTCAACAACAAGACCGTCGTCGATGCCGAACAGCAGACAAGCTACCGTGAGGTTTCCTCCCTACAAGTAGCTCTCAAGGCTGGGCAGTTTGAAGCATACAAACTACTGCTTGCTCTAGGTGCTGGTTTATTAACACCACACGATTACAGCGACGCCAACATGCTGAACTCACAACTGCAGGTGTTTTCGCAGAGGCTGGCTGAGCCAAAGAACGAGGCTTTCCTGAGGGCGTTTGTGGAGGCTCGAGCAGACACGCCATACCGGAAGGATAGCACAGAGCACAAATCGAATCATTCACAGCCAGAATCACAATTTGAATCAGAATCGAAATCACAATCGGAATCACAATCGGAATCACAATCGCAGGCGCAGGCTGTGGTTAGTAGGCTGCCATTCCCGAATGTTGTAAGTTGGGCCTCGCCTGCGCTCTTGGAAACACTGCTGGACAATGGTGCCCTTCCCAATCAAATAGTCCAGGACAAGAAAAAGCAGCCACTAACACCTCTGGGCGCCGCTTGTTTGCGTGGAGATATGGACGTCTTCAATCTGCTCGTTGCGCGAGGCGCACATGTAGACATTGAGGACTCTCTGCGCAGCAAATACCCAACCAAATACACTCACATCCCAGTCTTCCTGGCTGCGCAATACATGGCCAACACAGGCAACACCAACATGCTTGACGCTTGCAAAGCTGGCGGCGCAGATGTAAACCGGCCATGTCATATTCAGGTGGCCCGAGACGAGGATGAGAACACCCAGCCAGACCCACCACATGTGTGCACCACGCCACTTCTTACCTATCTCGGGTCAATCAAATCCTGGGTAATGGACACTGACACTGACAAGCAACATCTGACTACGAGCGAGGGAGTTGCTCATTTTATTCACGTCTTGGGCGCCAGTGTACCAAGTCCCGTTGCGCCCCCAGTGAAGCGCAAATACTGCAACAGCGATCAAGAGCTCCATGACCGCACTTTTGGAGGTATAGACTCGCCAGTCGAGCTACTCCTGGCAAAATGGGGCATCAAATCGTTGGCGATTCCCGAGTTTTTCTCCGTCATCAAGCTCCTTGTCAAGCATGGCGGCACTGGGCCAGATCTGGCGAAAATACTGGTACGGTTCGAGGGCCAAAACGAAGAGGAACCATCCAAAAGTAACGATCATATGAAGAGGGTCAATTTGGAGACGCTGTGGCAACAATTTCTAGCACTCTTGTTGCCTCAAGTGGAGGCGCTGGATCACAACTCCAAGAACACTCTGCTCCGTCGAGTCATGGTAGACAAGGCCTTTATGCGCCACCGGGTCTCCCATCCATCGCGTTGGGTCAAGGTCAGAGCCATAGGACAGGCAAGTATCAGCTTTCTGGTGCGCGCTGGCGCTGACATCAATGCCGTTGGTGTTGCAGACGTAGACGCTTCTACTGTGAATACGCGTACGCCTCTTCACCAAGTCATCTCCAACTTCGTCCACACCGACTGTCTTACTGAAGACTACCTGCATGACCACCCCAAGGAATACGACTGTTGGTACACAAGGGACGCTGCGAAATCCTTTGGCGATTTCCTCGCCTTTCTCGTTAACGAGGGCGCAGACCCACTAATTGAGGACACCGCCGAGTACCGCGGGGACGAGAAGACGGCGATTGACACGTTGCTGTCGCCCATCAAAAAAGGCAGAATTGAACATGAGGGAGGAACTGCTGAGCACGGCCTCATGCTGCTCGTCGCCAGGCTCCAGGGTGCGAGTCAAGCCGTTGATTATACAGGTGATAGAAAACCGCACAGGAATCCATTTTGGAGAATTGGTGGGCTGAGCCACTTCTACTCACAAGATTTTTGCTCTGAGAATGACAAGAATCGTATGGACCTTTTCTAGATTAATCATACTAGAAACCCTTTGCTAAATTAAAGCTAAGCTCATAGAACTACCTAGATTATGTTTCATCGTCTTGGTCACGTTTCATTTTACTGTGCCCCTGGGATTATTGGCTTCACAACTCTGTACTTACATGACCTGTTCACAGATACTAGTTGATGGCTACACATATGTGAAGTTTCAGTAAACTGTTATTTCCTTTGGATAGTACATCATTTGAACTCTAGAAAAAAATATCAATAAACTTATTTAATATTCGTTGAGTTGTTTGGGATTAAATGATCGTTTCTCATACTGCAACAATAGCATCCTTGGAAAGCTTGGAGCCCCAGAATGAAAGAATGATCTAAGCAATTTTTTCAGTTTTTGGATACGGGGATCCATGTCCTCTCAGTACGTATTCACAACAGTTTCAAATGTCTTCGGTCGTCTCCATTCCTACCACAGCATCGTCGTCTTGACCAAAAAAGACGGGCAGCCCAGAGTTATGCATCGAACTATCAACATGTGCCCGGCCAGCTATGATACCACAAACTTTTTCCCATATATCTTCTTGATGCTACAGCGGGCCGCAGTGCACTGTATTTAGGAATGAATGAACGTAGTCTTGGTGATGATCGAATTGTCATTAGAGGAGGGCTCTCATGTCAAAGGTCCTAATCACGCAAGAAGGCCTTAATTCTGCTAGAACTACACGCCCATGATAACGTGTGATATTCAGAATAGAGCCAGAAACAGCCACTCCAAGGGTCTCCCGAACTTTTTCTCGAAAAGCTTGTGGTGATGGGGCAAGCTCAGGATGATGCATGAGCGGGTCGTCGTAGCCACCCGGTAGCTTGCGGTGAAGACCTGCTTGACCAAGGAGTACCAGTGAGCAAATCGATTCAGGGGGAGCCTCAGCGAATGATAAGGAGATGGGGCAGCCCAGGGAAAATGCGACAATAGAAAAATTGACGCCCGTTGCCAACCCAAGACAGCTCGGATGACACGAGAGCAGGAAGCATCTGAGATGCGAACAAGCCAATGTTGTGCCCAAAACTCAGCGGTGTGTCGCTGTAGCCCAGGCCCTAGAGATCTAAAAAAAAAAAAAGACAATAGAAAATTTTGTTACTTACATCTGGTTTCTGCTCAAGTAGGTATTGTCGAACAAAGCACGGCCAAGCTTTCGACTCAATATCAATACGGCTTACCAAAAAGCATGACTCGGAACCCAACGTCCACCAGTGCCTGCGAAATCTTGGAGAATATCAAGCAAGGCGTAGCATCTCCATGAATAAATAAGACCTTCTCCCCGTCTATGGGTCCCCACTCGTAAACTCGCATAACATCATAGAAGGATTCAACATTGTGACCACTAGGAAGCGCATTTAGCGGGTACGCCATCATGGCGGCATCTTCGGCAGAGATGAAAGGCATGAGTGACTTAATAGGAGAAGAAATTAAAGACAGAGCCATTGTTGTGTGGTAAAAGCAGTGGCCAAAAAGCTGGACGTTGGCTGGAGGGGTGGCAGAAGAAAGTACCCAGTAATAGTCAGTAGGAACTACGCCGTACTCCTGCGTTCGCGCAATATTAATGTGACACAAACCTCCTTGTATGCATCATCATCTGCAGTAACTCCTCTGCGGCAGCAAGATAATATAAATATTACTTAATGGAATGATAATTTCTCTTGACGCAAATAATAACTAATTCACATTCAAGGCTACATTCCCTACGTCCTAACCGTCGATTCCCGCATAATTCTCATCATTACGCTATTCCCTAAGTTCAGGGCCAAAGATACTGCTTTCCAGTTTCTTTCTCTCGTTCTCACTGCTGCTCTCGCACATTGCTCGAAACATGCCGTTCTTCTCCCAAAGCTCCAATGGTGATCCAAACTCCTCTATATGTCCTCTATTGAGGACTACAATATTATCGAAATCGCAGATCGTACTCAATCGGTGCGCTATAACTAGGAGAGTACTATCCGGAAAACTTGAGCGAATGCTTCGCTGTACAAGAGCATCGGTGGCGCAGTCAACGGCGGAAGTGGCCTCGTCAAATACAATAATCTTGGGACGGGAGATGATGGCGCGTGCGATGCTTAGGAGCTGTCGCTGGCCATGCGAGAGATTTCCACCAGATTCAGAGATGGGGCTAGAAAGATTAGAGAAGTCGATGCTGGGATTACTAACATTGACTTCCTGGTGGCTGGCTGCGATGGCTGGCTGGCTCCGCACAAGCTGGACCTGAACAAGGGCTGCAATGAGTTCGCTATCAGTGTACTCACTAAACGGATCGAGATTAGATCGAATAGTGCCTGAGAATAAGACAGGGTCCTATGTGCGATACCTATTAGCTTTGAATCATGGCGATATATCTCCCAATCTTGCTTACCTGAGGAATGATGGCCAAACGCGACCTGAGATCGTGAAGAGTGAGGTCGGATATATCCAACCCGTCAATAATGATAGTGCCGCCTCGTATATGAAGGCATCGAAAAAGTGTCAATGCCAGTGATGATTTTCCAGCTCCTGTGCGACCAACTACAGCAACCCGCCCCTTGTGTCTAATCTTAAACGAGATGTCTTTTAGAACTAGTGGCATATCCGGACCATGGGCAACATCGACTTTGCGAAACTCTATATCACCCACGGTAGGCCATGATGCTGGCGGCCTATTTCCGCACATAGACTCGGTCCCAAGCCTCATATATTCCTCCGCGCGTTCCATGGAGTTCATATCTAGTTCCATGTCGCCGTAGCATCGGACCGTCCAACGCATACTCTCGGAAAAATCAAGTACAAAAGATAAGACGAATCCAGCTAGGGAAGGGTCAATGGAGGTATCAAAGACTACGACGAGGCCAACGGCAATGCAGAAAGCTGCTGCAAGGAGCGCCATACGGAAGCTCATCCAGCGATTTGCTAGCCATACATAGAAGGTTGCCATAGTCCATTCATCGACCAGTCTGTGCATATGGACCATATATGTCAGTGATTTCTTGTATGCACGAATGGTTGAGATCCCTTCCAGCGTCGTGTTGAAGAGGTCGAATATGGGAGATCTAGCAACGCTTTCCAGGCGCTTGAGGGGTCGACTTGCGTTCAGGTACCTTGAACCAACAAAACTGCCTAGAATAAAGAGAATCATCGCTGGACATATGAGATAGCTGCAGGTAAATAGGGATGCAAGACAAATACCGACCAGCCGAAGCAGACTAGTGAGGAATAGTATCCAGCTCATGGGAAGGCGCTGGTCGATAACGTTCAAGTCCGTGGTAAATCGGTTTATGATCCTTCCGGTCGGAACAGCATCAAGCCACTGTAGTGGTGCATGAAGTACTGTGAAAAGCATCTTGTGAAATATCTTTTTACCAGCCTTGATCGCGAGAACGTATACCCAAAAATATCGAACGATTCCAATCATCGACATGGCAATAGAGATAAGAATATAAACAGTTAAATAGAAGAAGACATTTTTGTCGTATAAGTGGCTGAGATCATGACTCTGACTATGTTTCTGTTCAACCATGGGCGGCATGATAAACTGTTGTATTCCTGTTTTGCCGGTAAAGTCGCTGGAGTTTTCCTGGGAGGCCCAAATATGTATCCACCAGGCCCGGCCTACCATCATGTCAGATCTGCGACTGAAACTTTCTGTTCGCTCTTTTACACATTGAACTCACCTAGAATGCTAATCTGGAATATCAGGAAAAGGGCAGTGCAGATTACCCATAACATTGTTCCACCACTATGCTTCAGATATTCGAAGTAGACACGACTTTGTACTTTGCCGACATTCCGACCTTCTTCCAATAGAAATCTTCTCGCGCGTTTTGTTTGAGAGATCGATCGTAAACCATCAGCAGCCCCATCTTCTTCGTCCATGTTTTCGGTTGCATCTGCGGAAATTATGGAGTCACTCTTGGTATCTCCACAAGTATGAACTGATGGAGGGCCAGAATAAGTTACTGTACCCCCTTCCAGTTCGACGACATGTGCTGCACATGATAGAACCGGACCCATGCTATGGGTGACAAGAATTCGTGTTCGACCCTTGCATAGATTGCCATTGATACACTTTTCCAGAATCCAGCGGGCAGCATGAGCATCTACTGCGCAAAAGATATCCTCCATTACCAATATTTCGGCAGTTGAATAGATCGCTCTTGCAAGTGCCACACGCCACTTTTGGCCGCCGCTCAAATTCACGCCGTTGGCCCCGAGTTCCGTGCTATCCCCATCTATGAGCGTATCTATATCGGGTTTCAGAGCACAAGCCTCAATCACCTGGACATAACGTTCTTTGACGAGGTGTAATCCAAACAGAACATTGTCTCGTAAGGTACCATTGTCAAGCCAGGGAGTTTGACTAACATAGGCCAGAGACCCAGGGATGATCCAGTCTTCTGGGTCACAAGTATCATATCGGCTAGGCTCTGGTGTATCGGGTACAAATACAGAACCTTCCATTAAGTCAGCCTCTCCGAGTATCGCAGCAACGACAAGACTCTTTCCGCTTCCTGTATGACCTGTGATGACTGAAAGTTCGCCAACTGGAAAGCAGAAGTCAAGGCAACGGAGTGTAAATCGCCCATCTTCCAGAGACAAGCCACCCATGGGCCAGGATATCGTGGCATTCTGGAAGCTGATGGAAGGACCTGGATTGGTATTGTTCCGTATATCTGGGTCGGCCAAATACATGTCCACTCGACGGATAGAAACCAGAGTATCGACAGCCATCGAGATCAGCTCTGGGAGGGTTTCAAGCGTGCCTTCCAAGGTGCTAAACATGCCTAAGCTGACAAATGCAACGGAAGGCGAAAGTGTACCGTGAACTAACACATAGGCTGCGAGGGAAGTGCCCGCAAGGAGAACTTGACTCAGGATCCAGCAGCTAGATAGTGCACTATCTGCGACGAAATATTTCCACAGTGCCTGCAACTCCATCTTCCTCAGCGCAAGGAGTTTTGTTTCCCATTGAGGCTCCAAGGCAGACAACTTTATCTGTCGAATCCCAAGGAGAGCTTCGTTCAGGTTCGATAATTTGGCATCCCGTAACTGCATCAGTATTTTGGATTGGGCGAGAAGCAGACTGGAGGCCCAGGCGCTAGCAGGCACAACTAGTAGCCAGGCGGATATTCCGGCAGCGAACGGCATCCATCCGATAATTTGTATTAGAAATACCGAAAAGATACTGAGCCTAGCCATCGCGCTGATAATCATAAATTGGAATTGGACAAAATACGCGATTCGTTCCGCGTCAACAGCAACGAGGTTCACCACACCCTGCGGAGAACTATTGATATCCCTTTCCGAGATTGACGGATCTGATTGCGCTTCTGGTTGAATGTTCTGCTGTTTGTTACTCTGCCTAATTTTGCTTATCGCCTTGATGTCCTTCCGACGTAAGGATTTCTTGAAAATGAGACTCGAAAGTTGCGCACGGATAGGCAAGGAGAGAGCGGAAATGGAGTACCAAAAAAGCCAACCTTCCATCCACTAAATCGAAATTGAGGAATCAGAAAGAGAGAGGTATAGAGATATTAGAGTGAGGAAAAGTAAGCTTACAGCGTCGAGAAGGCCTGAAATGGCCATCCCAATAATCAAGATCAATAACTCAATATGACGTACAGATCTTCCTTGGTGTGTTTCAAGAATATCAAGAACCAGTCGGAAAGTCCAGAAAGGAAGAATGCTGACGCCACACCTCAGTATTGTTACTATCCATGACGCACCTAGTCGGATTTTATATGTCTCGAGTAGAGAGCGCATGAGTCCTGTTTCGCATTTCCTGTTATCCCACTTCTGCTGCAAGGCGCCTGAACGTAAGCTATGATCAGGGTAGAAAAGATCATTTGGCTCGAGATCTCCCTTGATAGAAGCTTGCTTGAGCATAGGTTCAATCCAGCTCCAGGTATACCTGCAAATTGCAGAAACAGTTCTTTGACGATCGACTGCGCAACCTTCAACGGCAACATCGACCCTTCGTGGAAGGGTGATGCTGGATAACACCAACGAGACGCTAGATAGATCGCTGATTATCCAAAGAATATTGGTTGGGCACTCGTAGAAATTAAGGTTCGATGCATGTTGGAGCGACTGTGACAAGGAAGCAAGAAAGAGCATTAGAGAAGATGGTAAGAGCCATAGCCCCAGATTATAAGCTTTGATGGAAGATTGTGTGATAGCTATAAAAACTCCATAGACTAGGATCACTAACTAATGAATACATATTAGTGACTAGACCCTACAGATATTGGAAAAAATCATACGGGCATAATTCAAACATGTAAGACCATCTTATCAGTCACCAAAAGATGTTCTTATCGCCAAGTTTGATCTTCGTGAGAGCAAAGGAAGTAGAGTTTTCAGCCTTACCCAAGAACTAGTGACGAGACCCGTTTCTAGTCTCTGTCTAGGATCATCTGTCTTAATCAAGCTAAGAATGAATATCGTTGTTGAGGTAAGGGATCCCAGGATTGATGATAAAATGATGGCAGTCTTGTTGCGCCGATTCGAGAATTTGGCAATTGTCTCAGGTGTGCCATCACCATCGCAGTCCTTGTAGAACCAATCTCTATGTCGGGTTTTCCGCAACTCAGGCAAAGATGTTGCAACTGCTTTCAAACAAAGTAATGAGGCGATCAAAAAAGCGGACCATGCCGACAGCAGATGAGGGGATCCGATCATGTTCAAGGAATAGGTCGGCATTGGCTCCGCACCAGCACACCCTTCCAAAGTATTGCTATATGACAAAATGATAGCGGGGGGAATTCGCAGGACACGTAGTCGGAACAATAAGATAATGGGAGTTAAACAGAGTCGGAAAACGCAATGTGTGGAGCAGGGGGGGTTACTAGTCATTATGTGGGTGTATGCATTTCAAGATTTATGCGTTACGCTAACAGTTGGTGGTTGTACGAAGTAATGCCATGATTTGTAGATTACATGGCAAAGGAAGCAATAACCGCATCTTGATTGATCACTCAGCTTCAATAAAAGCGGGGTGGGCGACATACCGCAAGTATGGCCATTCCAGGAATCAATAGTACCCACTGGACTAAAAGTATACGCGCCACTGCAGTAGAGCAGAGTAGATTAACAAGAAGCAATTAGTCTGGATCCCCGGATGCAGAAGCGTGCAAGGAACTTGAATAGCGCTGGGAAGAGTAATTGAAGGCGCCTTGGGTATCTTTCAACAGTTATTTATAATGTATTGGTGATTTCTTTTCATTGAGCACATCAATGATAAGAAACTGGGCTCAAAGGGTTTTCGAGCATAGTAATGTGATGGCGGCCATCGTATCCAGACACATAATGCTGTGCAACCGCATCTACATTCCCAAGACACTGGCTTCACCGCTTATATGCCTCATACGATCTCAAAAGTAATGTAGTTACACGACTGCATCGAAACTTTGTTGAGGCCTGGTCTCGAGCATCTCCATGCATACAGATTTCAGCCAGCTCTACGGTCCGACTAGTTTCCTTCTCTTAAGCAAGTGACCGAACATATCCAAGATCCGCCGCAGCTGATCGCAATTATTCGACTCTGACTTGATCGCCATATTCCCAACCCCAAGAGTCGCCCGTTGGTCACATGGTAAGTTCCCACAAGTGGATACTGATCCTTGCTCTCACTTGGCTTCAGCATCATAGTGTATAGGTGAGGAACGATGCGGCGTTGTATCACGCAGCTGACACGTAGATTCCCGACATCATTTGACTGCAAATTTTCCAACTTCGATATCCACTCACAGTCACGAAGGTCTTCGCCAAACAAGATGCCATTACCTTTGCCACTACGAACGGGCTTTAAAATATAATTATGCCGTAGCTGAGGGGCCCTTCTAGAGGCTTGAAGCAAGCTCTCGATTTCTGGTGAATTCGGGAGAATTGTGTCCACGATACCTTTATATAGTGCCGTTGCTTGCGCCGGGTTGAGCACGCCGCGAGACACCATATTGGGGATCTCTTGTCGTACGACCCCAAGCATTCGCTTGTCGTGAACCAAGAGAATGGATCGCATGTCATTGAAACATCGCAGGCTGAGATGGCGTCGCATTTCTGACGTCAGAGCAGCCAGCTCGTGCTGATGCAGCTCAAGACCAACTTGATGAACTTCTTCAAGAGTCTCCCCTTCGTGCGTAAACAATCTGGGTGGCTCAAATGGTGCTGTAAGGTTTTCACCAGCCTTCGAGACACAGCAGAGTCGATAGCCTAGTTGACAAGTACGGTCAGGGAGTAATCGAAGATCGGAAGGGCTTATGAGCTTGGGTTGGGTTCCAAAGCGTTTGCGATATTCGTAAATGAACATATGAATGTCCATTCCACTCTCTTCGCCCTTGAGTAGATGCAATGGTAGGTCGGCCTGGAAGAGACTGAATAACCCATCGAGTAGCTACTCTAAATTAGCTTCAATCATTAGGGTGAATAAGACCATATGATAACATACTCTTGATGGATCGGTCGCACTAGTCAGCCCTCTTGCTCCTGCCCAAGTATCTTTCAGAACACTATCCAAACCTTGGTGACCATAAGCCCCGTGCATGAATCCATTGAAAGAGAAACGAGCATTTATTTCTGTAATGATAAAATTCTCCTCGAAAATGCCGCTCTTATGATGAAGAGCACGCTTTTCTACCATGAAGTCTGGCCTCCAAGACCCCATGCAAGAGGAGAATCCGCGTAAGTTTCCCAAAGAAACTTGGTCATCCATCCACTGCAGTGTTGTAAGACAAGAAGTGATTGTTAGCAAGCACGTACTTTCAAAAGACCCTCCTCCTCATTCTCCAATGGCATTCGGTGTGGGAATCTCGCATCCAGATCAGTCCACCATCGGCAGACAATGTCATTGAGAGCGATTGTTATTGCTTCATGCAAGACGCTCAATTGATGCTCATGGACTGTGTTGATAAGGATGGGCATAGCACATGCAGCTTGATAGGAATCATTAGGCCAAATATTGCCCGGACATTTGCTTAGCAATGCGGAATGAAGTTTCTCCCATTGCTTTGCTCCTATCGAACCTTTTAAGTCAGGCTGGACTTGCTGCAACTCAATAGTGGCCATTGATATTGGTTCAATAATTGCACAACGGAAATGGTAAAGGTAGCAAGTAGAAGTATGAGGGGAAGATGCAGAAAATACCATGAATTTTTCGGAATGTAAATATTGATCCACCCTGCTGGATGGAGACAAAGCATAAAACATTGCGGTGAACCCTTCATTTTCCCTTATAAGTAATCAATTAAAACCCTGTCACAAATGGCAACACTTGTTCAACTTACATTCGTTACTGGTGTGGTAGTGTATTTTGTGTATTCTGTGTCTCTCCGGGTCTTCTGGTTGCTCCGATATTCACATTCCGATTAACCTGCAGCACCCTTCTGCTGAAATGAATGCAAAACCTGACATAACAAAACGATGGAGCGTGAATCCACAAATGTATACACTTTCCCATTGGCGGCCGCTTGAGTGTCGGATATGCAAGCAAAGTTACAGGTCATCGACCTGCTGCAACAAGACAACGCCACCAGGAGTGGGATGTATTCCTACAATGCAGACCATGTATGACCCTGGCCACGCGTCTCCCAACATGGCTTCTGTAGCTGCTCTTGGCAATTTAAACTTTCGCAATAATAAAAACATGCGTTATTTTCAAGTGCACCATATTTGATGTTTGTTGGGATGTGATGTGTAGTGGCACGGACCGTACCGTACAGCGCTTATCTTGCTTGTAGTTTGCCTTGCAATTCTGCTTTCTTCCCAACGTTGACTGTTCAGATCTCTATGCCCTTCATGTACCGCAATATTTCACGCATTCACCGTTTCTCTTCTGGAAATGAGTTGCCTTATGCCGTTTGCAGATTTTCGACCCGCTCCGGATTGTACGCCCAAAAAGTAGCTTCCCACAATTCAAAGTGTCCCTGGGGGATAAAAAGTATCGAGGTTCCAGACTTCAGCTACTCTGGGAATTCTGATCACATTTCTCAAGTAGCCCATCAACTACGCCAAACAGGTATTCTTAAAGCGAGCCTAGGGTTTCCAGATCCAGACAGCGCATATCTCAGGGACCTAGTTTTCAATCTGCATCAATACCACGGTCACAATCCTCCGGTCAGTCACAATGCGTACCAAGGCCAATTCTGGGATGTCCGCCCTACTTCAAGCGACTTCCAAGCCAAAACACACCAGGCGCGCTCAGAGACAATGAACGAGTTTCCCTGGCACACCGACTGCAGCTACGAGGACCATCCACCGAGGTATTTCGCTCTCCATGTCTTACAGCACGATCGCTATGGAGGTGGCACACTCTCCGTGATGAACGTTAATGAACTCACCCACCATCTATCGCCCACAACTGTGGCATCCCTGAGCCATCCAGAATACCTGATCAAGGTTCCGCCAGAGTTCATTAAAGAGCCTGATCAAGAATCGATTCTTGGTTGTGTGTTGACGGCGGATCACAACACTGGAGACATTTCGATTCGATATCGGAGGGATATCATGAGCGCTTTGACTCCGAGGGCGTCCCGGGCCTTGGAGGAGCTGGACCAATTATTCCGAAGCGAAAGCATCCAAGAGTCTTTGTCCCTGCGTCTTAGTCCAGATGACCTGCCTAAGGATTCCGTGATTCTCGTCGATAACCGAAGATGGCTGCATGCTAGGAGCTGTATCCGAGATCCCGAACGCCATCTCCGCCGTGTCCGATGGGACGCAGCACCATTTTGACGCAATGTAATCTGATTGCGTTGTGCTTGTGCATCGGAAGAGGGGAATGTTGAGAGCAATGCTGCTTGTTTATGGAAGCACTACCAGATTGAGAGATGTGCTGTTTGAGCCTTTGTACCTGTTCTTCTCGCCATTTGTGGAGCTTATTTGGCGACCAACCTAGGAGTTGGGTCGGTTTTGTTAGCTTAACTGTGCTTGTCCGCACGCCTGTAGCCGCAAATATCGAGGTGCATGCAGTGCCGGACCTTCATACCGTAATAAGCAAATAGAACGCGTATAGGCGTTATGTTCACAGCTAACTGGTCTTCTATCCGTCAGTTGGTGGTACCTAAAATAGCCTGTGTTCATCGCCACTGTGTCTTGAACACCATCTTCTGTATGAATATAGATAGTCTACTGGCTAGGACGCAGAGGCCGGACAACCGCCACTTTTTTCTTTTTTCTTTTTTCTTTTTTTTTGCCAAGTTGCAGCTGAACCATCTCTACGAGGGGACAATGTTCGTTCCGAGCGCCTAAGCCGATTCTGTCTCTGGTGTGCAGTGACTCGGGTCAAGAAGTATCACGAAAAGAAGAATATCTCCTACGTGTACACATATGTTTTGCGCAGATCCCGAGCCCAATGTTGCGCAAATTCATGTATCGCCAGTCTATGGAAGCCAATACAGCGAGGTGGTCAGTTTCATGCAAGTAGCCCGGAAGAAGAGTGTGGTGGGTGGGGCCTATCGGGGGGTGGCGGGCACAATGTTCCACATTCAAGGATTTGGCTTTTTGTTCATTATTTTAACCAGGATAACGGGAACCTCAACAGTGTTGCTTGCTACCAGCTAACTTCGGTTGCAACCAGGATTCTGGACACTGTGTACCTACCTTCTGAACCACCAGCTCAAGCCCTCCATCATGGCACCTGAATCTTTTTACTCTCTGGCAGAAGTCTTGGAAATAGCCAAAATTCATCCTTTCTATGCTCTCGGAGTGAAGTACCCGCCCGATACAGATGCAGTAGACGCAGCTAGAGAGCGGGCATGCCAGAAATCTGCAGAGTCAGAGTTGATGTCTCTGCCCGTCCTTTGGAAGAGAACTCTGTGAGTATTGAGCCATGGATCCTCCAGGGTACACTTCTAGGCTCACGTTCTATAGTTACTCAACAATTAGCCGGCTGATAGATGACACGAGTCCTCAAAATGTCTTTCGTCATAGCGTCTATGCTAGCACCACTGGTGGTGGGTCTGACGGGAAACCACTGTTCTTTGCAACTGATGTACACGAGAATCGTCGAGCGAGAGCAGGCTTTGGGCGTTTCATTCGCAGCATGGGCTTGATTACCAATTCGGATTGGGTTGTAACAACACATACTGCAGGCGAACTCTACAGGTAGGTTGGCCGTTCAATGTAATACCTTGTATTAATCCTGTGGTTCCGTCAGGTCTCTGGATCTCATACTGGAAATTCTTGAGAATGCAGGAGCATCTGTTCTTGCTGCTGGACAGCACATGCACCCAGCCGAAGTAGTCCAGCTGATGATCAAGTACCATGCAAATGCTTTGAGTGGTGACTCAAGCCAGATTGTTTCGGTAGTCCGCTGCATCTCTGAACTGCCTCAAGGGATGCGCAACAATGTCAGGCTGGAAAAGATCATCTACACTTCGGAAGCACTCACTCCATCGCAACGGGCACACATCCTCGATGTTCTTCCACACGTTCAAGTTTACTCAATTCTTGGTAGCGCCGAAGCAGGCCCATATGCTGTTAGCCGTTCACATCTGGGCACAACGCATTGGGCCACT
Source organism: Acrocalymma vagum (assembly GCA_028476805.1). Taxonomy (NCBI): domain Eukaryota; kingdom Fungi; phylum Ascomycota; class Dothideomycetes; order Pleosporales; family Acrocalymmaceae; genus Acrocalymma; species Acrocalymma vagum. The sequence continues at coordinate 51,869 of JAQGEP010000228.1, forward strand.
TCAACCTTCCAAGACTTCGTTTTTGACACAAGGATGACCAGAATCGAGATTTTCGCACAATCATCCCCGGAGCATGATTCTCACCCCAGACCTGTACAAGACGGTGAACAGGGCATAATCGCACAGACATCTCTGACGCGATTACGCAATCCTCTTGTAAGGTACATAACGGGCGATGTGGGGTCACTTCATGCTCTTCCTGAGGAAATGAAAGGTCTTGTGTCTGAATCGGAAGAGAGTTATCTGCGCATACTTCGTTTACATGGCAGGGACCACCGATTCAGCTTTGAGTGGGATGGAGAATATCTCGAGTTCAGCGGACTTCACGCGATGATGAATGATGTTCAATCAGGTGTGTTACAGTGGCAAGTCATCCTGAGCAAAAATGGACAATCAATGGAGGAATTGCTTGAGTTCCGCATCCTTCACTCAAACGATGGGAAAAATATCATATCAAGGGACAAATTGGTATCCCAGATTGAGACTTTTTTTCATGTTTATCCTGCGAATCGTGCACGATTTAAATTGTTATTTCTAGAAGACAGCAGCTTATTCAAGCGAAGCGAAACAGGCAGGAAGATTATCAATTTCATTAATAACTACAACTAGCTGCTATTATAGATACTACCCCCTTTGGAAGGGCAATCATCAAGCTCAGTGCATGGCAAAGAGGCTTAGTGTACAGAGGGGGGGTTATGGTCAGGCAGTCTAGTAAGAGACTTAAAGAAAATTAAAACCATTTTTTAAAGATAATTAAAAAGGACGCCTCGGTGTATGTAAGATGTAAGATGCAATTCCGCCGAATCACCTCCCTCCATAAGCGAAGGCCGACCCTCGGTGGTTTTTCACGGTAGCTCTGCGCTCCATGCTAAAATGCGTACTTCAGCCTCCTAGTGCTTCTTCAGTGCTTCAATCTTATTCCCTAGCTACCACGTCTTTGCCCCCAGCGGATGCAAGCCGCTCCCAAACCTCGCCGAGCTGTCCACATTGCGATCTTTCTAGACCGATCCCTCATTGAGATCCTGTCTCAACTTGCGGAACAAGCATCTGACACCTAGGTAATCGAATATGGGTATCTGCCTTAGTACCATGGACGGAATAAGTATCGTCTTATGCTTGCTCATTATCCGTACCTTCTCGTATACCTGTCTTCTCTTCTACCTCAGCTTCTCTAAGCTATGGAGTCCCCGCAATGCCCTCCTAAATGTCAAGCATGCCTTGCCCATCACAAGCCTTACACTATCAGTCATCGTCATAGCTGTTAGCGCAGCAACCCGGCAATCACGCATTACTGCATGCACCGACGAGCTCAAGATGAACAACGACATCGGTGGTATCGACGTACTCCTAGGCCTTTTCCTTCCACTGCTAGCCCTTGTCCTGGTTCTTTTCGGTGGTCATTTCAAGCCACATACTTTTGGCGCAAAGGAACTTTGTGTGGCCCAAACGGCAAATGTGTTCTCTACTGCACCAAGCATTTCGAACTACGCGTTAACCGTCTGTATGCGCACCGCTGCGCGAGGGGCAGCTGTTCATGGGCACAGCGGGCGACAACGGGCCCGAAGACGACGGCACGCTGTGGGTATGGTCCTTTTTCAAAAACGAAACCACGGGCGCCAACGAAACATATGCCGTCGAGCTGAACTGGCAGAAACGTGGCTTCACGCTGCGCTCCATGAATCTCGGCGCCATCGCCACCAGCGACCTGCAGCCGCCATTACAACACCCAGACGGCGACCACAACCCGATCCTCATCCTCATCGCCATGAACATGGGCGTCGGATTCCTGCACAAAGCCAACAACCCCATCAACCCCATATTCTCTATCCAGGGTGACATTGAGGCTGAACGCCCTCCCTCGCCCGACTGATCCTGGCACTTCCGCACCAACCAACTCCTCGGCGTCATGGGCTGTGACGAACAAATGCATCTCTCTAGCACGAATACGTGTCTAATCCGCTGCCGCCTGAGCAGTGGAAACGCGAAGTCATATAATATCGAGTCGATCTAGTTAACTCTAACTCTAACACTATCTAAATTTTCTTTCCCGATCAACAATCCATTCTTCGACTAGTCGGGCAATCTCTAGGTTATTTAGCTCGAGATGCATAAAATGGCCATTACCTTTAATTCCAACGTCCGCAAGCTTAACATATTCCGGACTACCACCCACTTGTTTCAGGTAGTTGATGATGCAGTGGCCAAATGTTATATGCGTTCCGGCCTCACCAGAGAGACCTAAGTATGGCACACTTGATATATTAGGTAGCTGACGCGCGGGTTCGACTTGCTGATAACAGTTTCTGCTTTCAAGTGTATCTTCGCCCACAGATTCTATTACAAGTTCTTTGCGTTCCGTGTTAGTAGAATGAGATTTACGGGAATTTATGAATTGGAGGAGGAATTCTGAGCGCCCTGCAAAGCATAGAGCTGCATGTAAATAGGCCTTTTCATATTGATACAAGGCAAATTATAAGAAAAGGCCAGAGAATTTGCGACGCAAAAAAATGTAGGGTGACTTTACCTGATGCATTCTTGACTGGAGGGTCATAGCTAAGTGGGGAGAAGGTCAAGCCCCATGGCGATTGCGGAACGCCGCCAAGTTGTGCCACATTGTACCGCCAGAATGGTGTTGTTGCTGGTTCTAGATTGATACTCCCTTTAATGAGGTGTGGACAATCGTTCGATAAGAGTATCGGATAGAAGGAGCCGAGTGAATGAGATATCAAGTAAGCTGGGGACCCAAGGAGAGTCAACAACTCGCAACCTGCGGCTCGCATTGCAAGTTCTTGTAAGACAAAGCTCCTTGTCCACGGGATTAATGCTTTTTTGAAGGCGTCGAATGTAGGGTCACCGTTGTTAAGACCGCTTCCTGGCCATTGTGTGTGCTTATCGGAAGGGGAGGTGAAGAACCGCTCCACCAGCTCAACTGGCTGTCCGGCAAGCATTTCAAAAATGTCGAAATTATTTGCGGGGCTTCGCGCTCCGGAGTAGGCATCAACAAGATAGACATGATAGCCTTTCTTGACAAAGTACGTAGCCCAGCCCTCTCTATTCAATGTTTTAGCAAAAGATAGGACAGTCCACCTATCCAACCCATGAGGAACACACCTATTGTCAGGGGTATTAAGCCACGTGACGCCCGAGGTGCCCCCACCATGAAAGAAGACGAGTGGGTGCGGTTGGAGCGCGTCTGCTACAGGCGACAATTTCTCAACATAGACTTGGTCAATAGTAATATTTCCAAGGGTTGTTTCGATATACCGGCCCCCGACGTAGAAGAAATCGCGCTGATATGGCGTCTCATTGGAAGCGCAGCGAGGGCTTATCGCCTTGATGCCGCTGCAGTCCAGCGAGGGATCGCTTGCTCGACAGAGAGCTGCAGTCCATATAAAGGCAAGAGTAAGTACATGAATTTTCATGTTGAAGAGGGTTCCCCGTTCGATAAACTGTGCTATTGATGTCGCGGTTGAATATTAGGATCTGACACCCGAGTTGTGGGGCAACCTCGAATGATGTACGTAGCACTATATATACTACGAAGCAGGCTTCGCCTAGCTCTGTAAGATTCCATCAGTCACGTGACTAGACCCGTCATCCCAAGAATCCCAGAACTCCCCATAGAACCAAGCAGCCCTGGGACTTTAGGACATCTAGGACGGCTACAGTATATAGCCTCACGCACAACGCCCTCTTGGGGATATTGTGTTCAACCTATCCTACCGTGCTGAATCAGCAAGCGCACGGGCCTGCGTAGCGCACACTGCTCTATTCGAACCACACCAGCTGGAGGGTTGTCGAGGAGGCGCTCGATTTCCGGCGTGGATGAAGGTTCTTAAAAGTGGTTGATGCCGGTTTTTGGAGCTAAGAATTTTGAGTACAGCCTCCTCCAGCCACAAGCAAGTGAGATCCTTTGTGGACCCGATTAGCTTTGAGAGATGGACCCACTGCGGGGGTCCAAATTGTGGCCCAGACCAGCTTGATCCTGCAATTTGATTCAGCAGCGATGTTCGAGCAACAAAAGCAATACAATTAGCCAAAGTGCGGTCGAGAGCAGATACAGGACGTAGCACAAAGAAGCAAGGAGTTACACGTCCGTGCTTCTCAGGAGGATCGTAGTTCTAAGCTAATCCGCGTCAGATACTATTCTTATTGCGTGATCCCGTGACATCTAAGCCGAGGAGCACGGTTAGATACTGGGCACTGGAAACGGATACTGCAATGGAGAGCCAGAATCGGGCCCGTAATTGGTACGTGTCATACAACTTCGAAAGATGAAAAGAAGAAATTTTCTGGCCCACCATCTAAGTAGCGGATCATACTTAAGAATTCTAAAATCAGCGGTTGTGTGCCTCGCTGCCGATTAAGGCTCTTTCGTATCATGAGCATGTAAAGCACTGCAAAGAACAGCACAGTACGGAGGTCAATGATAGGATCACTCTTATGCTGGTAATATAACAAAAATCTATTCTGTCCATTCCTTCATCAACAAGCGGCACAGCCCTGCGAGCGCAAAGCTTGGAGAAATCCAAGCAAGAGGAAGCCAAGACGCGTCCTCTATCCAGGATGCGTAGGCACTACTTACAGAGCGCTTCCGGCCATGGAAAAACAAATGGAGAGTTTTTCTCCCTACCAAAAAAACATAGACCGTTTGCCCATTTTTTGCTCTTTAAACCCACAAATCCATCACTCATTTTGCCAATAGCGACTTCTAACGATACATATTTGGCGAGTTTTTTGCATTTACTAGACTGCGAAGTCGTCTCGTTTGTAGGAGCCCAGGAAGTAAAAATATATCCTGGTCCTGAACACTGCACATCACGCCTATTTCTGATGAACACTGCACGATAAGATGGGTCGTGGCGCTCAGGCGAGCCTTCAACGGGCCGAGCAAGCTGAAGATACTTTCCGGTATCCATTGCATCGACGATGCAGGCTGCCATTAAGTTCATGACATGTCTTGTTGGCCAGTCGTCCTGCCGGTTCAACCGTTGTTGAAGCCCCAGGTATTTAGCAAGGTCATTTGCTAAACGCTGATAACACCGTATATTTCGCTCATGGAGCAGTTCAACCAGGTCCAACAGTCGACTTCGTTGGTAGTCACCGAGACCATGCCAGAACAAACCCCTTTGACTTGGATTTTCACTGTGGGAAACTGTTTTTGGCTGGAAACGACGGGGGTGTATTATGTCCGAGAGCTCCCATAAGATTCCTGTGGTGTGGGCGCCCAAGGATGACAGGTGATTGACTGGGATTCGACAGTGCTTGATGAATGTCAATGCTCCGTCGGACAAAGGAGCACCCACACCCCCCATATGGTTGTCAAGAAAGTCAAACACGTTTTCATAGAGCTTCGGTTTCCCATCGTCATCCTGGATTATCTCCCCATTGGATATCCAAAGCGTAAGGATGCCTAAGCTCAAACTCATTGCCGAGTCATCATTATTTGCCACCGAAATTCGTTTATCATAGCCACAGACATTCGCCGTAATCGCAAGTATGTCGGCGGGAACTGATATTTGTCGACTATTGAGATCCTTGAGAACCTGGATTGTCATCATTCTTGCGGTGCCCCGTATCCCGTTATTGTATTGCTAAAGAATGTTGTATTTGCCAGCTTTCTTGAGCATCTCTTCGCATTTCATGTGTACGAACGAGCTATGATCCACCTTCTGGGAAAGTGCTAAGCAAAACAAGGTGAGATGCTTCCGGAATGTATCTGACTTAATCACCAGTTCTCCGGGGAGGCTGCCCAGCTTATCTCGAGCGTACGATTTGTCGAGCCCTTTTTCGTGGCGAATTAAAAGCCACATTTTTGTCCCGGCGAGATAATCTTCTTGAAATATCCATGCCCTGTTCCACCACTGATCATCTGTGATCTGAACAAGGACATCAAAGATTTCATCCGCGGCCTCAGTATCGATACCATCATCCAAGACTGGAAGCTGCCCATCAGGGTCATATTTGACAACCTGATTGCTTAAAAGGCTCCTGAGTCGGTTGATTTGGGTTTGTGTTTTGATTTCGGTCCAAAGATATCCCATGGCATATGTACATTTCTTGTAAACTTGGTCCATGGATTGCATTCCTATCTCATGCTCGGATTTGTTTTCTTGATTGATCGATAGTTGGTCAATCCAGAAGGGAATTAATTCGCGCGATCTCTGCTTGTACCGAATAAAGCGGATTGTTCGATCGAGGACGGTATCACGCACGGGTATGTCACTGCCTGCTAGCTGGTACCGACAGCTTTTGGGTTCACCGACAGATAGGCCCCACGCATAGGAGATAGCCACATAGTGCTTTGGATGAAAGTATGTCCTCAAGGGAATCTTGATATGTGTGCGTTGATGGTCGTGATCGTAAACATGTCCATCACCAGTTTCCACAGGAAGAAAGCACTTTAAATTTCGCAGGAAGTTGGTTGACTTTTCGTTCACTGACCGGCGCTGTGTGTATATATCTAGGATAACATCTCGAAGAGGCTTTCCGGCTTGAGCTCGTAGCGTTGATAAGAAACATGTCCTGTCGTCTACGGTAGTTCCAGAGACTCTTGACTTTTTCATCGCAAGTATTTAGGCAACGACTTTACAAGAATACGCTGGAAGTAACATAGAGCGCGGTGAATGACAGCCATCCAGGAGGGTAGATCAGGCTGCGCTTGAAAACTGTCTAGGCAGCCACGTCACATGACTTCAGATTAGGCTGCTAATTCACCATATATGTGCCAACCAATGGAGGATATAGATCTTGGAACAGCATGAAAACTTGACTATGAGAAATGCCAGCCTGCACTAACCAGAGAGGTAGTACAGGTTTGCATCCTAAGAATGAAGGGGAAAGGATACAGCTCCTAGAGCACAGGCTTAACGCAGCTTGACCAGAGCCAGGACAGGAACTCGGTACTGTGCTCCGGTTGTACGTCGCTCTCGATGTCCCGCAAGAAAATCCTCTATCATTGACCGCTTTATTTCTTTCGAAAGCCTTCTGGAACGCCTCAGGAGCCTGGGAAGTAATCTCTATTAGCACTACAGGCATGGCGCCGGATGGCAGGACAAGAATCGCACCAGAGCTAATATCCGTGGCGTTAACAGTGATATGCGCACTCCCTTTCGACTGCGTCGCCACATGGGACGCACGGTGTCGTGGGACGATTTTGTCTTCCGACACTTCTAAGTATTTCTCCTATAGAGATATAGAGTTTTAGGGAATAGATAATTATTCTACCGCTATTTAACCACCAGTGTACTGATCCTTATAGGATATTTCCCTGTCGTAGTTCTGCTATTCATCGACTCGTTGACGCCCTTAATCGCCTTCCAAGCGATTTATCCCAGTTTTCTCGCGACCTTAAACTGCCTTCCTCGATTTCGGAGAGCTGAGAGGAAAGCCCAAATATAGGAGAAATTTTCCCGAGCCTTGAAGTTTAGTCTGACCGGATAAGAATGCGTTCCGAGAGTTTCGCTGTCAGAGGATTCAATCTGGAAATTCCCTTGCTGATTTAGCGGTTCTTTATGCAAATTAGCGCGGCGCCGAAGTGCTACATAGCAATGGTATTAAAAGGTAACTAATGTTCGGTGTAAGTCATCCCGCCTTTGTCGTTAGTGTGACGCATTACTCGGTGAAGAACTCGAGCGGTATCGAAGTTGGTCTTTCGCGTTCCTCATACAGCTGTGGATAAACAAGGACATATGCATCGTAGATCGCTTCGAGACACTGCTGAACAGCTTTAGACAAACTACCGCCGCCCCATATACTTCCCTTATCTAAGCTGCACGTGATTGCTTGCTCCAGGTTTCGACCGCAGATTCGCACTGCCTCAACAAAATCTCCATGTTCAGAATTCTGCGCAGCCTGCGCAAACTCCCGGTTTAGTCGCTCAAGGTCCTTTTTTTGGTCGTCGAGCCTGGCCTGTTCCTGGATAGTTTCCTCAGCCGTTCGACGGAATAGCTCATCAATGTAAGCCTGCATTTGGCAATCGAAAAAGTGCACTGTAGGTTTGACGCTGGGAACCAAAGTATGGCTTAGTAGGAGGATGAAATAGAGGCGACGTAGTATTTACCATCTCGCGCAGTGTACGTGATCTGCATTAGTAATTAAACTAGACGCCTGGACTGTTGGTCTGGCACTGTTGGGTCATGTTACATTGGGAGCATCTGCTCATGAAAGGCAGACAGAGCCATTGGGCCAAATGTCTGTGCTTGAAAGTAGCACGGGTCTTCATGAGTGGATTTTCGCCCAACACTTTCTATTTCTTAAATAATCAGCATTGCGGACATGTGAGCTTCAAGTGAATTACCTACCAGATTGCCCGGTTTTTAGAGCTTCAATTGCTTTCAAGTAGTAATCGTTGGGCACCCAGCCCAGCTCTGGCTTGATATGGCCATGGTGGTAGACCTTCGGGAGGTTCGGTAGCATATCCGGGCGCGATGTCAAAGGCCCTTCCATTCGCATCACAGATCTGCCGATTGCCATAGAATGTTCGTATAATTCGCTCCTCATTCGATATTTCAGAGGATCAGCTGCCTTGCTATTCGATGAATGCATAAATTTCGCATTCTCCATTCGCCTGTTTCTTGCCGAGCCATGCTTTTGCACATTTCCAAGAGGTGGGTATTCGCTTTTCTTTAAGAAGGAACCCGGCGCTATCACAGCCGGGTGCATCCAGGTCTCGGTCCGTTGCCAGCCGTAATTTGTTGATGTCCCGATTGAGATCTTGTTTGAGGGTACCTTTGACAAAGGTTTCTAGTTTCTGATAAAAGATCTCTCCGGGGTCGTCGGGATTAAGTTCATATTCTTCTTCGGACCTCTTGCCAATGAAGGTTATGTAGATTTCTTGTGACGGTTCGGTATGCTGGGGAATGCTTGTTGGAATTTTTGGTGGGGTGCCGTAGAGAGGTCCATTGCTTCCGCGCGATTGATCGAGGGGTATTGATCCGATACTGCTTCTAGAGGTCTTCCGTCCCGTGATGTCCAGTTCTTCTGAAGCCCCTGACTGTCTTCGTGGTGGCATAGCTATGCCAGATCTGCCGTACATAGATTGTTTCTCGGTCACATCGGTGACGGTAGATCTTTCCAATGTGGACTCTCTTAAAGTGCCCTGCTGCAGGACAAGGTCCGGATGGCAGATATTGGGTTTTTTAGGTGGTACTGCAGGTCTTTGACTGTTAAAAGAACTTCCATGAGAGTGAGGTCGCTCATTGTCGTATATTTGCGGATCTAATGCATTCTTAGAGCGTTGGGGAATTGGTAGTGTGGGGAAAGACGTACTCCCACTGAAAGAAATGGGGCTTCCCTGGACATCACAATCCCCAAAGACAATTTCAGCATTTGTTCCCGGGGTTCCATCCACCCCATAAAAGATATTACTCAGAGGCTTCCCGAACTTCAAGATTTTGTCACTCGAAGCCCAGTCAAGTGATATCCAACCGTTACTAATCAAGGGTCGTCCATTACATTTAACCTTCTTGCCACCGGGAATCTGATTCATTGAATGCTTTAAATGCTCACGCACAAGGTTGGTTTGGACAAGGTTATCTGATTGAGGCAGATGTGCTGCGTCGGCCGTTGTCGCGCACGCAGGTACTCCACTTGGTGCGATCCAGAGTACTTGTGCCTCGTCCCCGTTGCCCAATGAACTGGGATCTGTCGATAGGGATGATAGATGCTGAGATTGCGACTTGTATGAAGATGTCCTGATGCGCGATGACTGAGACAGGGTATCGTCTTCGGAACCAAGGCTTGAACGATGCGCCATGACTTCGTGGTAGTCTTGTTCATTCACTTCGCATCTCTCTTGAAGCATCCTCTTTGCGCCACGAAGAGCCAGATACTCGACCACCCAGCTCTCGTGCTTCAGAATCAGCATCCTAGCTGCTTTCAGATTTTCCGCATCTAGAGTACCTGTATTGTGGTGTTCGTGATAGGAAGTCATTTGCGCCGGCTAGCCTCGTCGTCTCGGGTTTCACAGTGGGGGGGAAACGAACTAGGCGGAGCCAATGAGCGAAGTACTCAACAAGGAGTGGAGCGCGACCGCCATGGTAACAGAATTACGTGACTTTAGTGGAGTGTGAGTTGGAAGTGTGACGTTGAGAAAGAGCAGAAGTTTGGGGGCGTCTCTGCGCCGCCTGGTGTCGCAAGGCAGTCGCCAGCAGGTCCACTGAACGAGGGCGTGAATCGAGTTACAGAAAGAGCTAGCCTGACAACCTGCGAATCAGGGGCTGGTGCTCTCTTGACCGGTCAACTGGTCTGAGCTCGAGCGTATGTACATGCAGCGAAAGTCAGAGCAGAGCGGGGTATGGAAGGAAGGAATGGCTTTTCGCCAAGTCGTCAGTGGCCCTTGCCCTAACCCTATCGCCTAGACGCACAGCACTGCGGTAGGGCCGAGCAAAACAAACCCATCAGGAGAATGCGAGGCCTGTACATAATAGTGGGACAGTGGAACAAGCATAGGCCATAGGCCCTAGGCCATAGTGGCTTCGATCTATGTAAGGCCTAGAGGCGCACGCACTGTCGCTGTGCTTCGTGGATCCGCATGGACCATCAGTTGCTGGTACTGTGGGTAGGGCTGAAGACGACTTCATTACAAGACTGGGCCGTCCGAGCATTTAGAAACAAAAGAATTATATTTCCCTACCCTTGCGATTTGAGCTGACTGATATCTCCATGTTCCTTTCCGGCGAATTCCGCTCCACAGAGTATATCGCATGGAAGACTTGCCGTTTCGATGACATGAAAATGATGCGTACAAGACGCTTGTGCGCAATCAAGCTCAACTACCATACCAGTAGAGACTAATGCCTTTCCTTCATACCTGGCGAATTTTTCCCTTTCGCGTTTCCTCGTATGAAGCGCGAACTTCCGGACCGTGCGCCTAGAGATCCAGTTACTTTTAATCTCAAAGCATTTCACCACATCATTTGTCTTTCCAGAATTTTGGCCACCAAAGGACAGAAATTGCACTCCGCACTTTTGTGCTAGCCCGGGTGCTTGGGGCCTCGTCTGCCGCTTATTAGGGAAGCCAGAGTTATTAGACGAGTAACAAAGCTTACAGTAGTCTCCTCTACTTCAGATATTCTCGAAAGAGGATTCGCTGCGATAGTTGTAGGCAGCTGAGACCAAGCTTGCGAAAAATTCCTTTCATGCATTACTGCAGGCAGCGCTTGGTTCATACTGCCCAGAAAGAAATAATTGCTTTTCCATCTTAGCGCGGCTGATATACATTGAGTAGAAAGGGGTGCTCAATGAGTCACATACTGATTTTGGATCAGCTTTGTTCCGAAATTGTTTCCGGGGGCGTTGTTCTGGAATCCATATTCGGCCACACGGTTCTTCTTGACAGACGTCTTGCTCCTCTGAGCTACCTGCTCGACAACTCCATCCGAAAACATCTCGGCCATAGCGCGCGAATTGTCGAACCTAGCAAGATCCATCTCTGCGCGTAGCGAACTGTAAGCTGGATTATTCCAACATGACGCCATGCGGGCTATGTAGGGAAACAATCTAGGCAATTTGACCCCTTCCAACCCCGGTTGCCTTTTTTCCGGATTCCACCGCGCCATGTGACTACGCCTACGTTGACGTGGACTCAGCTGTTTCGCCACACATGCGCTATCATGAAGCGGGGAAGACACCGGTTTCTATGTCCATTCTTCAGCAAGGCCGATATCTCCAGGTGTTCTTCCATACACCTCCTTGCGTATCAAAAACAGGTTTCGACCATTGGCACCATTCTCGACCATAGAATCATGGTATGAGCTCCCAACCAACAACTACTGACTACAATCCTAACCTCGAACTCAGGCTGAGGCAATAGGAGCCGGAGCCGCCGCGATTCAGCTCTTGGAGGCCGCCATCTCCGTCTTCAAGCATATCAACAAGGCCTACAAGCAGAGCAAAAAGCTCGCAGACCTCCTCTGCCAGTACGAGATCGAACTCAAGGAAGTCAGAGATCTCGCTGTCCGCGTCTCAACCGAGGAGTCGCTAAAGGAAGCCGATGTCTCCAAGCAATTGACCAAACTCAAGACCCGCGCCGATCTGCTCTGCGACTTTCTCCCGAAACTTGATGCCAAAGGCCAAAGCGCCTTGCGGACATTCGTGCAACAATTGCTGCGGGGCCAAAAAAAATAGGAAGACGCTGGATGAGATCATGAAGAAGTTGGACCATGCGAAGAATGACCTGGATCGTAGCATAGCGCTACATCACCTCAGCATCACGCGCAGGATCCACACTGCCGTTGAGGGAATGCCCAAGCAGAAGCGCAGCCCCACTGGCTTCAGTCTGCCTACACACGCGAAGACTCCTAGTGAGCTTCTATTGTTACTGTGCGCCAATGACAACAATAGCTGACTGGGTACTTAGCGATGTTGAGCGACAGTTCAAGTTCATCGACAGAGACCGACGACAACGACACCCCCACCGAAAGTTCCTCGTCAGACACCGAGTACGAAATGCCAAGCACGAACGAGTCACGATCTCCAAGGGTCCTAATAGTAGAAGAGAATGAAGTGACGAAGGGGGGTTTCCAATGCAACAACGATTGCGGAGATGAGGATATGCTTGCCGACACAAACGTCACGATCAGGAAGAACAAATGCCATGGAGCGTTCCAGAATAATTATTCGAATAAGAAGGCGGACCTGGAGGGACTTTATAACTTTCATTTGGTGAAGCGGAGGGAGCAAATATTGTTTTATAAGAATTTGGGGTTTTCTCTGAAGGAGATCATAGAGACATTCACATGAGGTGGGGGTGGCAATTTTTGCACCTAAAGGGTTCGAATCAAGGCGAAATTGATGACTCTCTGGTGGAGTTTTGGAGTTGGCATTCCTCGCTTTCATGGGACACTTTTCATACGGCGGAAAGATTGCACCTTTCCCGTCCTACGTTTTATAATCATGTAAACGCGATGTCTACATTGAATATCAATGCATAATGTACGTTTTCTTCACTCCAAAATCCAGGGATGAGATGTGTAGTGTCTTCGGAATATTGTTTGTCCTTAGTGCAACCACATACCTGCCTGAGGGGGCAATCGAGCCTCAGGCCGTCGCAGACCATTGAAAGGCATCTCCAGAGGATTCGCGTTGTGGGAACCAGTACTCGGCACTACTGGGTCAAAAGGATAAGCATGAGTGATCGTGAATCACTCTCGGCTGAGTACTATGTATATGACCCTGACCGAGAGGACCTAAAAGATTGACCCCAATCTTCGCTAGGAATAGTTAAGCGTTAGTGTTTCTCTACCTAAATAGACGTAAATTTGGAGTAATCTATCTAAATCCAGCTATATCTTTACTCCTAATTTTCTAGTAAATGTATAGATGTTTTAGAAAACTGTTATAGTCAGACCAAATAGATTCACCTCGTACTATAGGAGGAGAAGCCTACTAGGGGACTTAGACGAATAGGAGATTAAGTAGCTTAGGAGAATCTTCTGTAACCTAAAGGATTATAACCTAGATATATAAATAAGTTACGTAATAGATTTATTTACTAAGTATTATAAATTCTAGGTTCGCGGATTTATTATTATGAGTCTAGTATAGGCTGGTAAATGGGTAGGGGTCGACAACCCACCGTTTTTTCGCTGTTTTTTAGCTATAACTCTGTCAATATTGGTTTAATTGAAAATCTAAAAATAGCTTTCCCCTAGCCCTAAC
>JAQGEP010000229.1:0-27771 GCA_028476805.1 Acrocalymma vagum
CGAAGAATGAGCCGTTGAGGTGGGGGACGCAGGGGGATTGGAGTTTTAATGGGAGGGTTACGGATTTTTAGGGGATTAGAGGGGGGTGGTGAGGTGGTGGAAATGGGAGATGGGGGATGGTATGGGGAAAATAGAGACATAGACGAGGAAGACTGAGAATTGTGTAATGCAGATTGCAGGCTGTTGGGGGATTGGAAAAGTGGTTTCGTAGGTGTGCGTATACAGAGCGTGTATGTGTACTCGGGTCCTCGTGGAGTATTAAACGGATGTTGTGCGGGGAAGACTGTTGGCTTGATCAAGGCAACTTTCATGTGTAGAGGCAGTATTGTATGATGTTAGCGTGTAGGATGTATGTTATTTGTGTATGGCTAGGACGGTGGTGTTCACATTTTATAGATGATGACGATGGAGAAGGATGAGAGCTCGAGTGAGAGACGTGGATACTGGGAAAGAAATACTTATTTATCACTACATGAAATATACCCATGTATTTACTTAACCTGAGTATGAACTCCTCTTTCTCCTCCTCTTCTCTTCCTGGTGTGGAAGGAATAGATGCAGTCTTACCACTCACGACTATTGCTCTATTCCCGTTCCCATGCCCTCGCTTAATGTCAGGCATTGCCGATACTCACAATACACACCTTTATCATCACTATACCTGGCCAGACCTTATATTTACCTCGCAGTGCCATTTATTTCTGTTGAAATACGCAGACGGCCTACCTGCCTAAAATAAATCTCTGGACGGTGCCGACTATTTTGGTACACGCCACGTAGCCAACGGTCGAGACAGCTGCAGGCATAAACGCTGGTCATCTAGTGTCGTGCATATACGTACATGCACATACGAGCCTGAGCTTGAGCTTGATTACTGCGTGATCCCAGTTTGTTGGCTTCGGCAGTGCGCTTGTTCGCCGTTGGAAACGAGATGCACTATCGCCTGGGTCGTACCGCGATATTTTGCCTGCATTCGCGAAGGCGAAGGCGAAGCAGAAGCCGAAGTCCATTGACCTGAACCAGAGCGTTGACCATACCTCGTTTGAATATGCACCGAGGCATCGTCAAAGCCCCGCGTAAAGCGTACCTGGCCTGGACTGGGCCATTTGTCGTCCAGTTGTCTTGTTCTCCGTTTAGCGAGCAAGCGTAAGTACTGTACTTGAGCGCTTTTAGATACTAGAACTATTACGAGAGCTAACCTAAACAACTGCAAGCGGACGACGGATTCATGCTCGCTCGTATTTGCCTCACAGGTCTCATACGGTCTCATACTCCGCTCCCCCCGCACGTGTGTGCGATGGACGTACCATACTGGTGGAAAACCATAACTCTGCACAAATGTGGCGCGATGTGCAGTTCTGGTTTCTGTGCGCAGGCAGCAAACGAGCGAGCGTTCGGCGTCTGGAACTCTGCCTGTGGAGCGCGCGGAGGGCGAGCTTTTCCGAGGCCCGGACACGCCGGGCGAAACAACTTTTCTGCTCATGGCCTCAGCGAAAAGAAGGTTAAGGCGAGGAGACAGTAGAACTGGCAGCGGAAACAAGAGACGCTGTTTCGAGTTTCGAATACTGATTCAGCCGGCAACATGGGAATCTTGGGATTACTTGGACGAAAAACTTCCAAGTAAACGGTTCGCAGATCGAAACCCCATGGCTAGCACACCAGACATTCGTCTGACCCCAAGGCCCTCACTAGAGAGTGCCCAGTGGAAGGAATGATGCAAGATATGGGCAAGCTGGTGCCATTGCGGATTGGCATCACGTACAAGTGACTGTAGCGGACAACACTGATATGTCATTGGCGTTGAGAGGGGTCTCGCGACGTACGGGCTGGTTTCTCCGAAGCCACCTGGTTGACGAAATGATCCGGATGAGGATGGGCGAGCGGAGATGCGGATCATCAGAGCAGAAGCAAAAAAGCAGGGCGGTGATTTCTTTTTGGCATTGCCGGGTCCATAGACAGAGCCCGACGACCGGCGAATATTGTGTATTATATGTACTTTCGTCATGGCAGGGCTGATAGAAGCAGGCTCTGATGATTAATTTACTTGGAGGTCTGGCAGAAAAGAAGGGTCCAGTGGGCGATCCTCCGCACGCGAAAAGAGTTGAAATGATCAAGGATGCGGATGATTGATGCAGGGTCAGCCCCTTGGCAGGGCATTTGGGCATTCTTGACTTGACCTCACACTTGAACCTGGCCGCATTCCACCAGCTGCACTGTCTGCTTCATTGCCTGGCCGTTTAGATATGCAGCAGGTAAAGGAGCCACGGAGCTAATGCCAATGCTTCAAGTACGCTTTGCTTTTGCAGCAGCACGCGGACCACGAGGCGGAGCACGTCAGCGACGGTGGTTTTCGGCGTCTGTACGCGGTGTACGCTCTCGGTCGCTGTCGGTCGCTGTGCACGGTAAATTGGGCTATTGGCGCTTGAAGGTGTGCTGGCCCAGGCCCATCTGGATAGCTCTCTTCTCCTAATGCACGGCCAACGGTCTGGACGTCCTTCACCCCGGCGCACTCTGCTTTGAGAGTAGTTTGTGACAACACTGCCTACCACTCGTTGGCCCATATCTATATCGTGTCACTCCCAGCCTGTTTCCGCTGCCGCCGTGTGCTCTGCTGCTTATTTATTTATTTTTCGAGTACCGCGCAGACGCTCGACTCCAAGTCCTTGAATACTGCGACTTGTCGTCTCGATCCATCGATACACTAGCAGAAAACTGCGTCATAGATCTGCGAGTCTCCACGCCCCTGGATAGTACCACTGTATGTATTTCCTATGCCGGCGCCCTCGTGAGCTGAGCCCCGTCTCCCTGGTCCCTAACATTCAATCATTCTTTTGCGCGAATTTTCCTAACCTTGCGTAGACCTGGGATAACCGAACTTCACGAACCAAACAAAAACTTGAACGACTTCCAAACCGCCCAACATGAGGATACGATAACGCGCCACAATGCATTCTGCGCCTCTTCCATTCTTCGTTTCAGCGTTCAATCTCAACTCAATCCTAATTTCCATCGTCTCACTGTAAACCCGGTCCTTTCCTCCCTGGAGTCCCAATCAGGAAAAGCATAGAAAAAAAGAACCACCCCAGAGCTAGACAACAGCAACAACGACATCTATACCGTCGCGCCCCCTTCTCTTCTCATCGCGGGAAGAAAATAATCGAAACCTTACCTCCCGGAGACTGGCCATCTCCCAAGAAAACAAACCCTTTGATCCTTAACAGCAGCTTTCATATTGAAGTGTGGCCCTTCCGCTCAGTCCTCTCCTTGCGGGTCGATCTCCCTCCCCTCCTCTGTCTCTCTCCATCCCGTTCACTCCATTCAGCCATGCTACCCTCTCCGGCCCTCCTACTTGCCGGCTTCTTCTTCTTCTCCCGCCTCGCATTTGCGCTCGATACGGTGATTGACTTAGGGTACGCCAAGTACCGCGGCAAGGATCTTGAGAATGGAGTGATGCGCTGGTCGGGTATGCGGTATGCGCGCAGTGTATCCCGAGTGGATGGCATGCGGTTTGCTGCGCCGCAGGATCCGCTGCCTGAGAGGACCATTATCAATGCTACCAAGGTGCGTACTGTGAGTGCGGGCGAGTGGATGGTGTTTTACATGCACTATTTCTTTATAGTCGTGCTTGTGTGTCTTGTTTGGGAGACTTGTGCTTGGAGCCTCGTGCTCTGCTCTTTACTCACACTCATACTCCTCCCTTGCTACTTCCTCATCAGTCCACCGAGTCCAATCAATCATACTAACTCGTTACCTCCACCCAGTTCGGCCCCGTCTGCATCGGCTCCGACTCAACCCTAAAATACGAATTCGGCGGCCACATCTCAGAAGATTGCCTCTTCGCCAACGTGTTTGCGCCCAAAAAAGCGACCAACACCTCGCTGTTCCCCGTCTACGTCTTCATCCAAGGCGGCGGCTTCAACACCAATGGCAACGCGAATTACAACGGCAGCGACCTGATCGAAGCTGCCGACTACGAAATGGTCGTTGTTAATTTTAATTACCGCGTGGGACCTTACGGGTTCTTGGCTAGTAGGGAGATTGTCGCGAATGAGACGCTGAGTTTGAATAATGGACTGAAGGATCAGAGACAGCTTTTGAAGTGGGTGAAGGAGCATATTAGTCAGGTTTGTGGCAATTTTTTTTTTATATTTCGAGTTTGTGACTTTTTGCTTTTTGCTTTTTGTTGGTTGAGGTATCTGTCTGCTATCTAGTCACTATCTTGTGCTAGTGACTTCTTGTACTGACTGATTGTGTGTTTAGTTTGGAGGTGATCCGGATCATGTCACGATTGGAGGGGCCAGCGCAGGCGGAGGCTCCGTAGTCTTGCAATTGACTGCCTACGGGGGTCGAGATGACGGTCTCTTCCAAGCGGCCGCAGCCGAATCCGCGGCATTCCCTCCTCTGCGCGACGTCGAAGCCAGCCAATTCCAGTACGACGCGCTTCTCAAAAAATCAAACTGCAGCGACCTCCCCTGCCTCACCAATCTGAACGCCGTGCAATTCCAACAGGCGGTGAAAGCCCTCAAAGTGCCCTTCCCCGGCGGCTCAGGCTCACCCATCTACTTCTGGAATCCGACCCTCGACTACGACTTCGTGCAGGACTACACCATCAACGAAGTGAAAAACAGCAAGTTTGTCAAAGTGCCCACCATCTTCGGCGACACGACCAACGAAGGCATCATCTTCACGCCCGACAGCGTATCCTCCTTCTCACGCGCCCATCAATTCGTGCTCGACCAGTTTCCAAAATTCAATTGGGGCGCTCTGCGCTCCATTTGGGCCGGCCCTGCTAATATCGTCATAGATGCCCGCTGGAAACAATATGCTGCCTCCATCTACGGCAGCATCCGATACACATGTCCTAATCTCGAAATCTCCGCCGCGTACGTGGAAGACGGGACGGCACCGACATGGCAGTACCGATGGAATGTCGGCACCGCCTTGCACGTCGCGGAACTGGGACCCATATGGAATAACGGGACGTCTGCGGCAGGCGTCTTTATCCAGGGCTATTGGGCGAGTTTTATCCGAAGTTATAATCCTAATACGTATACCGAGAGTTTTTTGGCATCTAAGGGGGTTAATATGGAGTCCCCTGTTTGGGAGACTTTTGGTGAGGGGAATGGCAAGAGGATGCTATTTGCGGATAAGAATAGTGTGGCGATTGAAGAAGTCAAGGATCAGGAGTGGGAGAGGTGTAATGCTCTTGCGGACATGGGGTTGCAGTTGGAGCAGTAAGTCTTTAATCTTTCTTTTTTTTTGTGGCGCAGCGGAGGGAGGGGGTTGTTTTGTTGTGTATGAGAAAGAGAGAAGCGGAGGAAGAAAGTATATTCCGGTCGAGTCGTCTTGATCATCTCACTCTGGTGGTGTTCTGTCTGCCAAATGTGGCTCTCTTCCTTCGACACAATAAAAGAAGAAAAGGGGAAAAAGAAAAATAGAGGTCACACAACCTCGGTCCACGAGAAAGAGGAAAGCTTGACAGACTGAGGAATGCAAAAATCCCGAGAAAACGGTAACTAACGACCTACGCTTTAGGAAATCCGCCGCTCAACGCACCGCAACCCTTACATGGTCGCCGTATCTGGTTTACACTATTGGTCTGCTTGTTGGGTTTGCGCAGTGGATGCGGCCGTTCGTGTGAGGAATGAAGGGGATCATGGTACGAATGGAAGCGAACAATGCGATGATATACCTGCCAACGAGGGAGGCCTCCTTTCGAAAACGCAACTAGATAAGGAGTTGGGAAGGCTCTGCAAACAGACTCCAACAACTTTCTCCCACAAGAGTACCTTCGGGGTGTATCTTGCCCGCCACAGTCAGGGCCTCCGATCTATCCCCTCTCCTCGATTGATCCGACGATGGTTTAGGGAAAGCTCGAAGCTGGGTATTCGGGTTGCCTAGATCACAAGAAGTTATACGGCGAGGATGAGGAGAATGAGGTTTAGGGTGAAGAGGAGAGGAGAAGATGAAGAAGACATTTTCACGAAGATACGACATTGATGATGACGAATATCTGAACGAGGGAAAGAGGTAGACAAAACTTCGAGCGGTTCGGTTCTGTTTAATGGACGGGCACGTTTGTATATACTGCGATGATGACAAGGGATTGTAGATTAGGAGATCGGGATATCTGCGGACGGCTGCGTGGCCTCGCATGGGTTATCCTTTGGGCAACGTAGGCTCATGGATGAATGTAGCAGATATCCATGCTCTGGTACTTGTGTGTACCACGCAAGGGCAGGACAAGGTACCGACGGCTATGGCTTAGCGCGTGTTTGACTTGTGCCTTCGTGGGCTCGACCCGCGTGGGAACAGTATTGGGGAAAAGGAAAAATAGCAGTCGCGTTACGACAAACGCGGGTTGTAAATAGGGAACAGAGAAACTAGACAAACATTTTACTGAGCCACATCAGTTGCTTCAGTCATGACTCAAAGGAAAGATTAGACGAAAATATCACGGTGGAGTCGCGATAAGTGTGGCTACATCGGAAGGACATGCGGTCGGGTCCACGGGCGCAAGAGAATATGAGACAGCGGACGATACTGTGCCACTTTGGCCACTTTGGCGTACGACAAAGTCACGACAGAATAGACAGACAGACAGCGACAACGAGTCGTGTTTCAGATCGACGTTGGCGTCTGCGTGTGTTAGCGAGCGGGCGAGGGGAGGATTTTGGGCGGAGACACTTGTTTGGGGTAGACTGCTCCGATCTGAGATATACTAGACCATTGTAGTTTCTGCAGCGAAATAAGTTTTAGAGTTTGGTTAGTGCGGGAGTTCGATTATCTATCATAGACAAAGTTGACAGCGTTCGGATATTTGGTTCTTTGTTTCTTTGTTTGTGGGAATAGGGCGTAGTAGGGTCTGTCGCGTGCATCGAAGCGATAGAACATGGCCAAATGGAGCTATTGCGGCGAACATCTCTGGAAAGTTCCTGATTATTTTGATTATGGCGATGGGACAACTTGCTCGTTGCTTTTCAGCTGGATCTGGGATCATGGGAGTTGTGTGGGTATGGTAGGCCAGGGGTAAGACTGGGCCCAGGAGGTGGTTAGGTTGTTGTGGATACGGAGTAAGGCGTGGCTTCCCTATCCCCCGGCAGTTGGTGGGCTAAGGGCCCAATGGGGGCAAGATGGGCAGCGGTGGTGTTCTGGGCCGAGCGTGCAGGCTGGTTTCGTTGGCTCGTTTTGGTTTTATCCAACGTCTTTTTGGGACAAGCATAAGGTTAAGCCGGGTGGGCAAAAGTCAGTTTGGGGGGTAGGGGAGGCTGGTGAGTGGTGAAGGAGGGGGAGATAGACATGGTGGTGAGGGATGGTGATGCGCAAGACGGCAAGATAGGGAAGGCAGCAACAACACCATCCACAATAACGGCAGTAACTAATCAGAGTAATAACAAATAACACACCACTTGCATGCAGTCAACAGTTATGCTGGATACAAGTAATGCTAATGCTAATGCTAATGCCAATGCTAATGCGAAGACGAGGATCAGTGGTGCAAGGTCCATGGCCATCCCATCAAAAAGTGTCCCGCCTATGAGTCTGTGCGTGCGTCGAGCTGCAGGCACGCACGTCGCACTGGCACGGCAGCAGCCGTCATCTCTAGACGACGCTGCGTGCGAAATAATCTTTCGCCAACCACACCTCCGCCCGTCCCAATTCGCACCTTGCGCTTCAATTCTGCTCCCTCAACCTTTTGACCCCCTCTGCTCGACGCTGCAGACCACCCGCCGACGCAATTGACGCCTCTGCCCGTTACTGCCACTGCCCGCGCCCGCGCCCAAACGCAGAGCCTGCGACGTCTTCCCCAGATTTCCCACCACCTCCCCCGGCCGCATCAATCAGGGGCATCTCTCGCTCTCGTCAGCACCGTCACCACACGTCGCCAGCGCCCCAAATCCAAAAGTTCCTGCCCTCTGACGCGTCAACCCGTGATGCTCGCTCGCCTTTCCCCCCAAAGATAGCGCAACCTCCCCCATCTGCCCCCCGGAGCCATGCCTGGCTGGAGACCGCTCCCGCGAATCGCTTTCGCAATCTGCACGTATCCTTTCCAGCCCTCGTCGCCCGCAGACCTCCCTCTAGAAATTGGTGATGAGCTCTACATCATTGAGCAGGGCGGCAAAGATGGCTCCTGGTTTCGTGGCTATCTGGTCGCGCCGCCCTCACTGCTCGCCGGCCTAACCAGCATAAAGGGCCAAACTCTCGAGGCACGCGTCTTCTCTGGAATCTTTCCCCGCTGCTGCGTCGAAGTGCGCGAAGTGTTGGGAGAGGGAAAGACACCTGGTTCGCTCACAGATGGCTCAGACACTGCTCGTGCAAGCCATGGAGAGCATCCCACCAACGGCATCATTACCCCTACGGAGAGCACGCGTGCTACTTCTCCCAATACAAAAGCCCCCAAGCGGGCTTCTAAAAGTGACGCCGTTTCGGTTCTACCCTCGTCTGCCTCCCGCCCGCTCTCTCGCCGTAAATCCAATAGAAAACGCGCTGGAAGCCATGCTTCGCAATGGACCTCGCGCTCTGAGCACCTCCAGCAGCTCATGCTCCCGCTTTCGCCTGTTTCCGATCCCACTGCGCCGCGTCCTCCAGCTCCCGTACCTATGCTCAAAATTGGCGACGAGACTCCGACTTCAGCGGCCGAGCCGTTGGTCGACGAAATTGCCTCCTGTCTGCGGGAATGGCACTCTACCAAGCTGCACGAGCTTTTACTAGCACGGAAGTACAGCTCGTTGGACAAGATGTCGGGACTTGTGCACCGCCTGGACACGGCGCGGCGCCAGCTATTACACAAAGTCTTGACAGCCAAAGAATTGGAGAAAGTGCGTGAGGCGACAGTGTGGGACCTTGTGTCTGGAAATAAGATGCTCAGTGGGGACGTTATTGTGCGGAGCCCCTCACAGCGAGGCCGTATACTAACTGGAGACGACTCGGCCATTGAAATCACAAAATTGCAGTCCATAATGAGCTTGTTGGAGGGCAGGCCTGTACCACATGTTGACGAGCACATCCTGCACCACCTTTTTGTGAATCTTAAACAGGTGATAGGTGACGTTGTGCAGGGTGCGGCGCAAGTCAATATGCATCTGTGTTCAAAGACACCAGGCTCAACACCAAAGCCCCTTTCAGAGCTGTACTCGTTTGATCTGACCGCCCGAGATGGAACACCAATTTCTTTGACAGGCGAGAAGCTGCGGTCGCTATTCGTGGATCTTAGCTCCACCGACATTGGAGAAGGGGCAGGTTCGGGATCTGCCTTGTATCTTGTGTTCAAGTTGATGACCAATGAGCCGATCCGGACGGGAACAGTAGGCGGCCCACAACCCAATGCTCCTAGAGAGAGCACTTCCAGTAATTCAGCCGGAATTCAGCCTTCGCAGTATGGAAGCATCAAAGGTGGAAGACGTAGTGTTATGTTTGGCTCAAAGCGCGCGAAGGAGACCAGTCAGTCTACCACCACTTCCATGTCTAGTAGTTCTACGGAAACGCGGCCTACAAGCGTTGACCACAACCGCTCGCAAAGTTCCGATGGACGGCCAGGTTCAAGGTTGGCAACTAAACCTCGAAGTCAGTCAAAGGACCAGAAAACATTGAAAAGAGTTGTTGCTGTTGGAGTTGTGCGTGTAGACCAGTTATTGCGGGCACGATCTGAAACGGATCAAGCCGTCACCTTGTGGTCTGTGCCAGGGCCACTCGATGAATTGGCTGAGGATGATGCTGGTTGGGATGAGATCTTACCTGAGCTTTACCCGAGTGTGAGCGGGAGGTACAAAAAGAATAACCAAATCAGCCGTCTCACGGTTCATCTCAAAGGCTTTGCGGAGCCGGAAGCGGAGAGTTTAATCGAGAAGACGCCAACTTTGCTTCATAGTATCAAGCAAACGAAGAAAATTGGCTTTTCTGGTGCTCCCACAAAGTCTCGAAGCGATATTTATTTGACGCTTGTTGAAGCATTCCTTCCCAAGAATGCATTCCTCGCGCACCCTAAGACTGGCACTGTCCCAATGGTCTCGGCTTCGTCAATGGGCAATTTGCAGCTCACAATCGAAGTCCGAAAATCTTCAGGAGAGCGCATTGAAGGATGCATCTACCCCTCGAGCAACAGTGCTGGACACACAGCTTGGCGCACCACCGCCGTTGAACGGGGCGAAGGCTGGAACATGACCATTCGACTAGCGATTGAACCCGAAGATGTCCCTGGATCGCATATTGTCATGAGCGTAGCTGATGCGCCGGGTTTCCCCTTTGCCTTATGCTGGATGCCGCTCTGGAATCTGGATGCTTTTGCACGAGATGGCGACCATGCACTGTCTCTGTACCGGTACGATGAGTACACCTCCAGTATGATTGCTGGTAAAGGTGCTTACCTTGGTCTGCCCTGGTGTGCAAAGAAGAAGGACGACCAGGTCCTCGGTCCAATGGCATCGCTTCATCTCCGAACATATCTCTGCAGCACAAAATACTCGCAGGATCCTGATCTCTTAGGTCTTCTCAAGTGGAAGGATCGCCCGGCTGGAGACTTGATAGGATTACTGCGACGGTTTCCCTTCGTCCCAGAGATTGAGATCGTTAAGCTTTTAAACGAGGTATTCGATGCTTTATTTGAGATCTTGGTCGAGTATGCTGGCAGCGACGAATACGAAGACCTCATATTCAATGCACTTATCATAGTACTGGGTATAGTACACGACAGGCGATTCAACCTCAGCCCCTTAGTGGACCAGTACGCAGAGACTAAGTTCAATTATCCTTTTGCTACCTCCTGTCTGGTACGGAGCTACACCCGGTTACTGGCCAACCCAGCCGAGCCAGATTGCTCCCGTCGATTAAGAGCGACCTTCAAGGTCGGAAGGCATATTCTCAAGTTCATCATTAACGCTCGCCAGCAACAAAAAGAGAAGGAAGCAGGCATTGGTATCACTAGCCGTCAACCGACGTTTACTAAGGATCTCCGCACCATTTTCACTGCGTTAGAAAGTCTTATGAAGAATACATCGCCCGTCCTTATCGGAACGAAAACCATCTTGGTCCAAAATTTTCACACATGGCTCCCAGAACTTGCGCCGTCCATGCCGTCGGCGGATATCTTGAAGTTGGCTACTAGCTTCATTGAGTCCTGCGCCACGGCACAAGGCAAGTTGCTTTTGTACAAGCTGTTGCTCATTCATCATATCTCGGATCTGCAAATTTTCAAGACACCGGACACTCGTCGTGTTCTTCTTACGACCACCGTTAAGTGGCTCGAACCGCACTGGGGAGCTGTTGAGACTGTCACCGATCAGTGGAAGGATCAAGTGCGTCTGTGCTGCTCAGTGGTTGCTTCTCAGGTCGAGGAACTTGGTCAAGAGGCTTGCGAATACATTCCTAAGTTGGTGTCATCGTACCGTGCAATCCAGGGTACAGAAAGGTCAAATAAGAAGACGCTCTCGCTGCTCTTCCCTACTTCATATCCCTTCCCAACACGTCCGACGACCTCTCAAGACACGTTTGACGAGGCCATGGTCGAAATTTCTGCAGTCTTGGCGGCCATGTCCAGCTTGCCGACCATCATACACTTGGACTGGCCCAAGGATGACATTGCGGAGTTCTTGTTTTCTGCGCTGCAGGTGTATATCTCGATCCTCGACTGTGAAGCGTTCCCTAGTTCATGGTTGAGCGTGCATATCTTTCATCACAAGGCTACTATGCGGACATTGGAGAAGTTTTCTAGCATTTTGATGGATTCCTTCCTCCCTCACCCCGACGAGGCCGATCAATTCAATACCGAACTGTGGCGGGCGTTCTTCGATGCTCTCTTGAAGCTCGTGGGTAGCGACGCCCTGGCTCTCGAAACCTTCCCCGAACAGAAGCGCCGAGCTGTCTGGAAGATTGCAGGCGATGTCCGAGAGCACGGCGCTGACTTACTTCAGCGCAGCTGGGAAGCAATTGGGTGGGAGACGAGCGCCGAAGACAAGAAACAATACGGCCTGGAGAAGATGGGCGGGTTCCAGGTGCAGTATGTTCCTGGCTTGGTGGCGCCGATTGTCGAGTTGTGTCTCAGTGTGCATGAAGGTCTGCGAAGCGTCGCCATTGAGGTGCTGCAGACTATGATTGTCAGTGAATGGACACTGAGCGAAGACCTGTCCATAATCCAGGCCGAGATGATTGACTGCTTGGACCGTCTATTCAAGTCGAAGCATCTTACTGAAGCAGTCTTACAAAAACATTTCATTCAAGAGCTCATTGATCTTTTCGAGCCGCTATCCCAGGAGAGTGATGAGGCGTTGCTCTCCGCTGTCAAGGATCTTATCACTACTCTCGACGAACTCTTGGATCTCTTAGTTGCCGTACACAGTACCGAGGCTACCGGTGAAGTGTTCCACATTATGGACACACTTCATCTCATGGAGTTCTTGAAGGACATGCAGAAGGAAGACATCTACATTCGATACGTCCATCAACTTGTCGAGCTCCAGGTCGAATCCCAAAACTACACTGAAGCTGGCCTTGCACTCCGACTGCACGCAGACCTCTACGAGTGGGATCCTAATATGACCGTTGATCCATTGGTTGACCCTGACTTCCCCCCTCAATCCTCATTTGAGCGAAAGGAGCAGTTATATTTCCAAATGATTGACAATTTTGAAAATGGGCAGTCTTGGGATAATGCGTTGGGTGCCTACATGGAGCTTGCAACACAGTATGAGCACAACATATTCGATTTTTCAAAGTTGGCACGCACGCAACACGCCATGGCAAAGATCCACGAAAGCATTGCAAAGGGCGAGCGCGCTAATCCGCGGTACTTCCGAGTAGTGTACAAGGGTCTCGGTTTTCCAGTCGGGCTGCGAGACAAGCATTTCATCTTTGAAGGTTCACCGAGCGATCGATTGGCAACATTTACAGATCGCATGCAGCAACAGCACCCGTCTGCCCAGATTCTGAATGCGGGTACGGAGCAAGATGTGGAAGGCCAATACTTGCAAATCTTCCCCGTCAGCCCACAGAAGGATCTAACACATCCTATCTGGCAGCGCGCAAAGGTTGTTCAGTCGATCAGGGACTACTATCTCCTCTCCAGGCCATCTCACTTTACCACGGCTTCCCGTCGCACTGCTTCCGAGGCAACAGCTAAGGAGGTCACTGTTGAAAAGACTGTGTACACGACTGCCGAGTCGTTCCCGACAATTTTGCGACGAAGTGAAATTGTTGCAGTTGGGGCAGTGACACTTACGCCGATCCAAACAGCTATTGAACGCACTTCAAGAAAGACTGTCGAGCTCACTGCTCTAGAGAAGAGGATTCTCGATGGTGAAGATGTTGTATTCAACACTCTTACTCAAGAGCTCATGTTCGCTGTTGATACCAAAGCAGACACCAGCGTCGCTCACTATCATGAATTGCTTCCAACGCCTCGAGACTCACCGGTTACTAATGCAGAAGGGACGGACGAACAGCATCAACCAAATTTACTGGAAAACGCACTTAAAGTTGCATTGACTGATTACGCTCTGGCTATTCGACGTTGTCTAGCATTGTATGCAAGGCCTGCTCAGCAAGCCACCAGAGCAGACCTTACCCAGCGTACGAAACTTATATGATTTGGGAAATAAACAGCTGATTTTTGTCTAGGATTCGAGGCCGCATTCCAGCCTGAATTGGCAAACATGGTGCCAGTGAACATACCGCCTCCTGCACGCTCACCGACTGGGTCGTGGCTTGCGGCCGCGACATCTCCATCCCGCATTGCGAGCCCCACACCGGCCAATCCACAAGTCAATGGTACGAGAGTAACGTCCCCTGCCCCAGATGGTAGTAGTAGTAGACCAGGGCGACAGGACAAGAAGAGACTCAGCCTTGCTTTTTTGACAAAGGGCGTGCTGACAGGAGAATCGGAAAAGGAGAAAGAAAAAGAAAAGGAAAAGGACCGCAAGGCCGATAAAACCACCGCAGAAGATCAGAGTGACGCTCTCTCGACAACAACCACATCTCGCAGTCGTAGCAAGGACAACGGCAAGAACCGGCTCAGTTTGAGCTTTCTCAGTCCCACTTCCCCTCCAGTTGAAGCCCTGCCACATTTCCCGAGTCAGCCATCCAGCAACCACAGTCTTCACCAAGTACCCAGCCAGACACACATCGCCGAGACCGCCAGACCAGTTACTAGCAAGAGTGGCAAGAGTGGGAAGAGCGAGAAGTCCGATTACAAAGGGAGTGTTCGAAAGAGGCTGAGCATTTTGAACATCGGAAAGAAGAGTAGTAAGAGTAGTGTCAAGGGAAGAGTTGGTGATACCCTTGCGGAGGAGTAAAAACAGCCAACGACCCCATTCATTTGAAGAGACCCTTTTTTTTGTTCCTTTTCTTTCGGAAGACGGCGCAATCGACATGTGCCAGTCATAATGGTTTTTGAGCATATGAAAATATCTTGCAGCACGGCGCCACTGTTTTTGCATAGCGCTGTCTATGTACACCAAATTCTTACCGTCTTCGGCACAAGATATGATTTATTACGAGAAGGGATTCTATTATTTTGGATATTTATGACTTTGTAGTGAGAGGAAATATTGGGCTGGTCGTGGAGGAGGAATTTTTTTTTTTTCGGGAAACTTCTTTTTCTTGTCATGTTGGCCGAGTACTTTCAGTGCTTTGGCATGTTCTTGTTTTCCTTCTGGATATTTGTTGTTATGTTGAGCGCTGGGAGCATGTAACATGGGAGTTCCTATGCGGATGGAATAGCGCTATTCTATCTTGGACTGCTACTGCTACTGCTGAATGCTTTGCTGGCTGGCTGGTCGACAAGTTTCTTGTGTGTATGGTCAACACCGTCTGTTCTGTCGATGGTGGTTTTTGTTTATACCCTGACTCCTTAGTTTGTTTGATCTAAAAGAGTTGCCTTTCTAAAAATAGATAGAGTTTTCCAATTTGGAAGTATTGCATCCCAAATTCTTGTTTACTGTGTGCGCTTCTATGTAAAGGGAACTATGATGAATTGCGGCATTGATTGGTTGGGAGCCAAGAAGGATCACGTGCTCTTGTTATCGGGTGCGATAGGGTGGTTTACCGCCCGGCAGAATTTCTAGACATTTCAGTTTTTAGTTTTGTGCGCGAACTTTTTGTCTCGGCGGACCGTCCCACCAAGACCGACTTGACACTTTTGCCCGCCATGTCGCTCGAGGAAAAGCTGAGCAAGATTCGGGACAGCCCGAAGCTGCAGAGCCAGCAGCAGGTATGTTTCAATCTTCCATCTTTGAAATGCATGTTCTGACCCATGTTCTCTAGACAAAAGTCGTCCTCTCCGCCATCGAAGAAACCCTCCGCCAGCAGAACTCCGAGGCCACACCCACCGCCTACTTCGCAGCTCTCCTGTCGCTACTCAGTCGCCAGATCACAGAGGACGGCATTGCCAGTAAGGAGACAGTCTCCGCAGTTATCTACCTCCTCGACCTTGTTACTCTCCACGTCCCCGCCCCGCTGCTACGCTCAAAGTTCACTGAGATCCTAACGAGCCTGGCGCCCGCCTTGACACACCAAGATGCCGAGGCCCCGCTCATCCGCTCTTCCATCGGATGTCTAGAGTCTCTTTTGGTCGTTCAAGATGCGCGAGCATGGGAGCTGCCGCCGTCACAAATTAGCCCTCGTCGCGCTGTGGCCGGGTTATTGCAGATATCCGTGGACCACCGGCCGAAGGTGCGCAAAAGGGCACAGGAAGCGCTAGCCACGGTGCTTTCGAATGCGCCGCCCAGCCCTTCGCTCGACCACCCTGCCGCAGATATGTGTGCGGAGACTGCGCTGAAGATGTTAAAAGATATCGCCGAGGCGGCCGGCAAAATGAAGAAGCAGAAGCACAAGGGTGGCCAGGATAATGTGCCTGAGCTGATTCATGCTCTCCAGCTGATTAAGGCGATAGCGATGGCATCTGGAGGCTGGCCCAGCAGGAAGATTGATGTCCTGTGTGAGCTGTTACTTAATATTTCCAGGTCTAGCAATGAGTATCTGACCATGGCTGCATTCGAAATCTTCGAGGTTATTTTCGCCGGTATGGCGAGTGACGAGGTGTCATCAACGAAGCTGCCTCGTCTGTTGGAAGTTATTTTGGAATTGCAGCCATCAAAGAACGATTCTCAGCTCCTGCCGCCGTGGATCGCTGTCATTTCGCGAGGATACGAAGTCTCGGCGCAGATTGAGCCTGAGGATACTTTTGCAAAGATGCCGGAGCTGTTCAGCATGGTATCGGAGTTTCTAATTTCACCGTCACATAATATCCGAGTCTCTGCTTCCGAATGCTTGATCTCATTCCTAGCGAACCTTATTCCTGACAGTGTTGTCCTTGAACCGTCGGTATACGACGAGAAGACTCTGGAGAAGATTGCGAAGACTGCTCAGGACTTATTGAGTGTCAAATTCCAGGCTGCTTGGATAGAGGTGTTTAATATGCTATCGGCCATGTTTGACATGCTCAGGTGGCGCTCTGATCCTATCCTGAGGCCGGTGTTACGAATTGTAGGAGAACTAAGGAGTAATGAGAGCTTTTCGGGCAAGAAAGAGGCGGATGCGGTTATTTCGAGAGCGATTGGTGCGATGGGTCCAGATGTTGTGCTTGAGATTTTGCCTTTGAATCTTCCTCGGCCACCGCCGGGCCAGACTGGAAGGGTATGGATGCTACCACTACTTCGAGACTCAGTGCACAACACCAAGTTGGCGCATTTCAGGACAGAGATGGTACCTCTTAGTGAGGCGCTCTATCAGAAGGTTATGGATCATGGAGAGAGGGAGAAGACAATGGAGATCAAGGTCTTTGAGACTGTGGTCCAACAGATTTGGTCTATCCTACCTGGATACTGCGACTTGCCCCTCGATCTCTCTGAAGCGTTCGATCAAACGTTTTGCGAGATGCTAGCCAATCTTCTTTATAGTCAGGCCGACCTTCGAACAGATATTTGCAGGGGCCTGCAAAACTTGGTTGACAGCAATAAAGTCATCACGGAGCTCGAAGGTGATGAGGAGGACCTCGTTGTTCAGGCTCGTGTCTCGAAGGCGGACGCGCAAAAGAACCTGTCGCATTTAGCTGGCTTTGCTAGTAATATGCTGGCTGTTCTTTTCAACGTTTACAGCCAGACTTTGCCGCAGTACAGAGGGACTATTCTGAGGACCATCAATGCTTTCCTAAGCATTATTCCCGAGAAGGTGAGTTTCAATTGAAGGAGTTTAATATGCAGAGTATAGCTAACTATACTTTAGGAGCTTATAGAGACTTTTGAGCGAGTGGCTACCAACCTCGAGGCTTCACTTCCTGAAGCTGGTCCCCAAACCCAGGCCGATAAGCAGAAGCAAGATAAGAACCAAAATAAGATGCCTCCTATGAGCCACACATTGATGGATCTTATTATCACGATTGCTCTTTACCTGCCCAGAGATAGTTACCCATCGCTTTTCCGCATGGCGGCCATCATGATCAACAAAGATGACGACCCACAGCTCCAGAAGAAGGCGTACAAGCTCATTCCTCGTTTGGCAGAATCAGAAACTGGCAAAGAAGCCTTGAGGGAGCGAAATGGCGAGCTTCAACAGTTGCTGCTTGGCAGCGCTGACAAGGCGTCTGCGCCTGCTCGCAGAGATCGTCTCCTCGCCATTTCGCAGATTGTGGAGTTCCTACCCGAATCCGATCTACACTTTATTCCTTCCATCCTCTCCGAGGTTGTCATTTCAGCCAAGGAAACCAACGAAAAGGCGCGAGAGGCCGCCTACAACTTGCTTGTCGCTATGGGAGAGAGGATGGCTGAGGGTGGCAAAGTGGTGCAGACCAAAGTTCCCAATATGCCCGCCGATGCGCCAACTGTGGACGCGTCGCTGGAGGAGTACTTCACTATGGTCTCTGCTGGTCTTGCTGCAACTACTCCCCATATGATTTCTGCTTCTATTACCGCAGTTACTCGCATCTTGTATCAGTTTCACACCAGGGTATCCGATGAGACAATTACGAATCTACTCGAGCTCATGGACATCTTCCTCCAGAACCCAAATCGGGAGATCGTACGAAGCGTGCTTGGGTTTGTTAAGGTAGAGGTTATCTCTCTACCAGAAACACTTATCAAACCTCGTCTCAACACTCTTCTTACAAATCTGATGGTTTGGAGTCATGAGCACAAGGCGCATTTCAAGGCGAAGGTAAAGCACATCGTGGAGCGCATGGTACGCAAATTTGGCGCTGAGGAGGTCGAGCGTGCGTGCCCAGCTGAGGATCGTAAGCTCATTGTAAACATCCGAAAGACACGTGAGCAGCGAAAGAAGAAGAAGCTTAATGCTGAGGGAGATGAAGAGCTGAAAGAGAAGCCAAAGGGCAAATTCGAAAGCGAGTACGACCAAGCTGTCTACGGAAGCGAGAGCGAGAGCGAAGAAGGCGACTCAGAAGACGAATTTGTCAAGAGCCAAAGCAAGCAACGAAACAGTAAGGCAAAGGCCGGCCAAACCTATATAGTCGAAGACGAAGAGGAGCCCCTCGACCTGTTATCCAAGCGTGCCCTCGGCAACATCTCCTCCACAAAGCCCCTCCGCCAACGCAAAGCGCCACAAAAGATCAAGGCACGCACCGATGAAGACGGGAAACTCATCCTGGGCGACTCTGACGAAGACGAGGCCTCATTAAAGAAGCCCAAAAGCAAACGTGATCAAGACAACGACGTCCTCATGGACATCGACGAGGACAACACAACGCTCGAAGCAGGCATCAATGCCTATGTCGATGCTATTCGCGGCCGCGATGCTGCTCAGCGTGGTCAAAAGGGTAAACTCAAATTTAGCAACAAGAAGCGGAAAGATGAGGACATGGATGTTGACGACGATGACGATGATGAGCAGGAGCTGAGGAAAGCGAAATCTGGCTCTGGAATGGGAAGAGGCGGCGGGTTTAAGACGCAGAGAAAGGGCTTGGGTATGCCGAAGCAGAGAGGTGGCAGTGGTGGCGGAGGTCACGGGAGAGTGGAGAAGCCGAAGAGCCCACGGCTTGGGGGATTTAAGGGCAGGGGTGGTGGAAGGAGGTAGAAGGTTGGGTAACCCGTATACATGATGGGTTGAGAGGAAATATATGAGCTCGGGTCTTTTAGGCATGGCGAAGGGATGTGGTTTGACTTTTTCTGGGGTTCTGAGTTCGCGTGTTGTGCTGTGGTGTGGAAGTGAATAGATACCATTTTATCCGGCCAGAATCAAAGAGTTTGATCCCAAAATTCAAATTTGTAGTGGAAGTTGGTGCGGATCGACACTGCATCTCGTCTTCTGATTATTTTGGTATAGACTGGTGAGAGATGACATATGTCTGAGAATACTCTACCTGTTGTCCTCGTCGGAATGTTCGGAATGCAAAGGAATGACTTGAGGGAAGATTTGACGCCACGATCCGCCAATAAACATGCCCAAATCCAATGTTAGGTCTGTTCTCCCTCGCTCCTCTCAAACGGCTTGCATGCTCGAGTTCTAGTGGAAGGTGGCAACGGCACTATGCCAACGATCACTGATGGATTTGCGGGATGGCATCGGGATCGGGAACAGCCTCAAAACACCCCTCACTACAGCCTTCCTCCCGGCGTCACTAAACTACCTAGGCTATCAAAGTCGTTGGCTCCGCATCTCCCCCGCTTTTACATAGGAATTGCAATCGGGAGCTACTCTAGGTTGCCCTAGAACGATCCAGACTTCAGCGCCGTTAGGAGCGCTTTCTCTGGCATGTCAAATCTATCTCACTGTCCTCAGTCACCTCAGTCATTTTAGTGAGAAGTGGCAGCAGTTACCTCGTTAACATCAGTCTGCATGTGATTCAATGCCTTCTTCTGTCGGAAGCGGCCAGCGGAGAAGCTTCTTTCCTCAAGCGGACGCCGCCGTTCTTCAAACCAAGCACCACCCACCTTCACCATCCTCACGCCCGACTGTGGTTGCGCCCATTCTTGATGCTCAACATGCCCACCTCGCTCTCAGTCCCTTCTTAATCGATGTTGCGCTCGATGTGTACCCTACCAAAGACGATATCTTTGCGCCGGCTGCAATTCCGGTCCCTCCACCATGCTGGACCGACCGTTATCTATTCCCCACCCTAACGCAAAACGAGCGCCTGCGGTTGACGATGCTCTTCTACTACACCCGTGGCGCCCTTGAAGATGCTGAGCTGCAGTCGCGTCTAATGGAGAAAGTGAACCTCGCCTCCGAAACAGTTGGATGGGAATTTGTGATTGCCGGTTTACTGAACCACAACACCTACACACGAATGGTGACCGTTGGCCTTCCCCTTGCAGTACTTCCTCGACGCGAGAGTACTTGTGCACACACTGTAAACCAGCCGCCCGGCGTAAGTCCAAAGCAATCCTTCTCAATCGCCAACCACAACAGCATGACTTAGACTTTAGTAGATCGTATTCTCGCTCCTCAACATGGTAGAAGACTGGCGCTTCAAGCAGTCGCCGCATGTGGAAGAGGGTGGCCTTCGCGCATATGCCGGCGTCCCGCTACGATTTGAAACAGAGTTTGGGGAACATGTCGCCTTTGGATCTCTCTGCGTTGCCTCCAACTCACCGCAGGCATCACCCGACAAGTCGCAGCAACAGGCACTGGCACGCCTTGCGGACGGAATCGTTAGTGATATCATCCACAGTGCAAGAGCAAGACGGCAGCGCAAGCGAAGGCAAATAATGGAGCGCCTAGCTGATGTAGAAAAGAGCTATCGTGAAGACGTTAATATCGAAGAACGTATTGTAGAGGTGCTTCGGGATACGTACCCAAATGCGACCGTTGATATTTTGAGGACTACAAACGGCGAGATATCGCTGGAAGGTGGCACGGTTTTTTATACAGCCAATCTCGAACACGGGCTATGGGAAGATTCCGAATACTTTGACCAATTCATCGAGGAGCAGAACCACCAAGACTTGAGTGCACCAAGGGTAGTGCGAGTCATTTCCGCCCAGTGCGCGAGCCAGCAAATGCCCACCTTTCTGGTAGTCGGATGCAAGGACTTTCGAGATGTTTACGATGATATCGATTCGTGGTTTGTTACTATGTGCGCCAGCATCCTATGCCGGTATTGGCAGAGTCGTGCTCTGAAAGAGGCTTTGGACGCGAAAGAGACCTTCTTACGTGGTATCACTCATCAGCTGCGTACCAATACACGGTATTTTAGGCACAGTGGAGCTTCTTACTGAGGAATTGAAGTCAAGAAACATGATTCCGCAGCCTATGCCGTCATCTCCAAGCACTAAGTCGGACGTGGACACTTTCAACCCTTACCCGTATATTCAAACCATCCATACATCGGCGAAAGAGCTGATCTCAATTGTTAATAGTTTGATCAAGCTGAACCAATGGACTGCCATTGCACAGACAGAGCGAATAATTGCACTTCACAAGGTCGATGAGATTGAAGATGCTTTGCTCGAAGAGTCGTTGGCAGCAATGCCAGAGGATGTATCGATGCGACCGTCGATCAATTTCCACCGCACCTTCCCACAATTCCTGGATATCCTAGTCATTGACCTGCACCTTTTGATTGATTGCATCCAGCCACTCATCGTGAGTGCAATACAAAACACCGCGGGCGGCGTTATTATCGTCACGTTATCGTTCATGACAGACACGTCCAGTCTTATCATCGATGTCGAAGACAATGGATGCGGCATTGTCCTAGAGAACCAGGGACTAATTTTTAATGGATACAAGCAAGTCGGTTCTCAAGCCTTTCAGGATAGACTGGGGTTGGCGCTTGCCGGCAAGGCAGCCAAATTGATGAATGGCAGTATTTCCCTGGTCTCGTCGGAAATTGGGAAGGGCTCACATTTCAGAGCCGTCTTCGACAATGTCCCTTGTGCATCATCATTCCCTTCACGACAGCTATTGAAGAAGAAGAAGCTCACAAGACTTCCACCAGTGTACCATGAAGTATCACCGACCTCGACTCCTCTGTCCCTTTGCAAATCTCTCTGCCGCTTTCTCACCTCCAACGGCTATTCCGCCTCAGAACAGCGCGACAGCTCACTAATGCTATTAGAATGCACGCAAGATCTGAGCCAACTCAGCCATCACATCCATCAGATACCGAGTAATCAGGTTGCCATCTGTCTTGTGTCTGAGTCGGCGAAGTGTCCAATAGATTTTCAGGATTCATATGTTCAGAGAGACAATAACATTATCTACCTCAAGTCACCACTGCTGGGTAGAACTTTCAAGGCAGCGCTTGAGGTAGCTGATGAGGCAATGGCCGAAATTGTATTACCCTCATTATTAGAAAATGGCGAAAAGAGTGTCTTGGATGGCGAAGTTTTAGACGCAACCAAATCTTGTCAAAGACAACAGCAGTCATTGGCAGTCACCTGGAGACACAACATCAAAATTCTATACTGCCGCCAAAGATGCAGATCGATGTCTCGCAGTCGTTTGCTAGGCTATATGTCAGACCACCATCTCCTGGACCATCCTCCAACACCAAGATGCATCCCGCCAAGCCAATGACGCTCCTCGTAGATGATAATGCAGTAAACCTTTGCCTCTTGGAGATGTACTGCAAGCGTCGATCTATCCCGTACCAAGCTGCGAGCAACGGTGAGCAAGCAGTGAGATTATTCTCAGATCATTACTCTGCTTTGACTCGGACATCCACCCCACCATTCCACCAGACTCCTACAACAACCTCGCCATTGCCATTTGATCTCATCTTAATGGACTTGCAAATGCCAATCTGTGACGGCATCACCGCGACATCCCGAATAAGAGCCCTAGAGCGAGAGAACGGGTGGAAGGGAAGTATTATTTTCATTGTCACTGGGCAGGACAGTCAGAGTGATCGCGCGAGTGCGGAGGAAGCGGGGGCGGACGGATATTTGGTTAAGCCTGTGGGGCCGAAGGCGCTGGATCGGTGGATTGGGCAGTGGTTTCCTGATGGGGGTGTACGCTAAAGGTGAGGTGATGGTTTTGTTTTGATGTTGATATTGATACCCTCGATTTGATATTATGTGGTTGGTAAGAGAGGCTTTGTCTGGGACTAATACCTGGCCAGCTTGGTCTATAGATATGAGACGACGTAATGATTGGCCTCGAGTTGAGTCGAAGCATAGATAGATGATTATATACTTAAAATCACACAAACGCTTCGATATTGGCGTATAGGTAGTATATACAGCACCAGACATACAAGTAGATACTTCATCATGTATCGCCACTCGATGTCGACTCACTGAAATTCCTG
Source organism: Acrocalymma vagum (assembly GCA_028476805.1). Taxonomy (NCBI): domain Eukaryota; kingdom Fungi; phylum Ascomycota; class Dothideomycetes; order Pleosporales; family Acrocalymmaceae; genus Acrocalymma; species Acrocalymma vagum. The sequence goes on from JAQGEP010000229.1 coordinate 23,192, forward strand.
GTCGACTTGCTTCGGTGTGATATTTCGTAAAATAAAAAGTGCATTGTTGTAAATAGTATATACTACATATAAACAGTATCTATTTGTTTATTGATTCATTTATTAGACTGGATTAGACCCCTACCAGAACAGACTGGACCAGACTGGTTCATGTGAGTTATACACCTCTGGCACGGGTTGGCTTGGATTACGTTAGGTTATGTAAAGATAGAGTTTGAACTGAAGCTGGAGCTAGAACTGGAACTGGAACTGGAGATAGAGTACCTTTTTTTTTCTTCTGCAATAGATAGATTTGTTGGATGGGTGGATGGAAGGTGTTCTGTTTCGGTTTCGGGTTCGGTTTGATTTTTTGATATGATGTATGGGAAGGTATGGTGTTTGTTAGGTATGGGTGTTGTGGGTTTAGGAGAGTTGTTATTGGTTTTGTTTTTGATGGGATGTTTGGGGGTTGTAGGTTCGTTTTATGGGATGAGGAGGGAGGTGGTTCGATGTAGGGGGTTGGAGGGGGTAAGGTAAAGTGTCCTGTGGTGAGGTGGGAAGGTGAGTGGGTGTACTTTGTTTGTTTTGGGATTGGTTTGATTTGATTCCAGAAAGATTGGGGATTGGGTGGTACTGGGAAATCGTTTTTGATAGGCGTGTATTTTTCGTTTTCAGTGTATTTCTTAATGGTAAAAATTGCATTCTCTTTTGGTCGTCCATCTTCCTTCCCATCCCATCCCTTCCCTTCCCTTCGCGCATCCCCCTAACTCAATCATCCCCAACCCCAACAATCCGACAACTAACATCCCACAGCCTCCTCGCGGCCTCCTCATCAAACGCATTCGCCGCATACCCCGGCGACCCCAACGGCGCTCCCTCCTCCGCCAATTTCGACACCGCACAATCATCCAAATACAAGCCACCCTTACCCTCAAGCTCCTTATCTAGCGCCGCAAGCACACTCGTCGCAGCGCCCTGCGCCGTACTCTTAATAAATTTCTCAACCCCGGGCGTCTTCTTCCAGGAATCAATTTGCTCCTTCGGAAGCCACTGCTGCAAGCCTGTCCATATGCCGCCAGGCATGAGGGACCATGCGTGCAGGTTAAGCGAAGCGTAGCGCCGCTCGATTTCGTTTGCGAAGTAGACGTTTGCGAGTTTGGACTGGCCGTATGCTTTTGCAGGGGTGTATTCGCCAGCGAGCGTCAGATTGTCGAAGTGGATTTGTGCATTGCGGTGGCCGGAGGACGAAACAGACACGACGCGGGAAGCGAAAGATGGGGTTGCGGATGCCAACAGTGTGGGCTTGAGAAGCTGGAAGAGGAGGAAGTGGGCTAGATGGTTTGTTCCGAATTGGAGTTCGTGGCCGTCGGCTGTGCGGCCTTCGGGCGTCATCATTATGCCCGCGTTGTTGATTAGGATGTTGAGCGTCGAGGTTTTGGATAAGATTTCTTGGGCGCAAGTGCGGACGCTTGCGAGAGAGGTGAGGTCTAGATGGACGAGTTCGAGTTTGCCTGGTTCGAGGTCGTCTTTTAGGGCTTCTTCGCCCTTTTTCAGGTCCCGCACTGCGCCGAATACTCGCATGCCGCCGGCTTTCAGGGCGCGCGCTGTGTCAATTCCAATGCCTGACGAGACGCCTGTGACGACGGCGACTTTTCCGGTAAGCTTGCCGATGAGGTCGTTGTCTTCGACAATCTGGAGGGCCGTGGGGCGAGCATCACCAGGGCCATTGAGGTTCTCGTATTTGTGGGCTTCGACGTAACGGGTTGTCATGATTGATGATTTTGTCTGGGGGCGGCTTGGAATCCGTTTGTGGAAGCTCGTCCTTGTGATGGAAGAGAATACAGAGTAGATTGATCTGAACATTTAGCTGCTAAAGGCCATACCCTTTATATATCACAGATATCGAACATCTTACGAGGCGTAAACTTGTCGATCAATCTCGGGTTTAGCTTCGTCTACCACTTTTCAGGTCCATCGTGAGTCTAACATTCGTCCGAAGCTAGAGCTCTCATGATAACGATAGCGAATCACAACTCGAGTCATTTCCAGTGGGCTGCAGAACGATACAAACAGGGTGGAGTGATGTCCTCATAGGCGTCTTAGCTTAGGGCAGTTAAGCCTAACTCCGTGAACAAGTGACGCTCCTTTTGCCAAGACGGACAATAGTTAGCGCCAGAATTGCACTCTGAAAGTCGAAGCGTACAAAGCACGTGACCATGGTGACTCTGGGGTAGGACTTAAGAGCATGTATCTCCGCCAGCGCTGTGACTTGAGTGACACAAGAAAATGTTAGCATTCTCGAGTTTTACAAGGCGGTACGTCATTCTTTAATGAAAAAAATCGAAATTGTGGTGGGTCTAACTACGCTAATGAGCATGACCACGAAGCGGCTTGAACGGTCGTGGTGTCCAATAGATCGACCGAGGAGGGTAGTGAAGGAATTAGAAAACTGCTCCCGAGAACGGATATTGGGGTGTACTGGTGGCTGCCCCTGATGGATGATTAAAAAGGTATATGTTTCCTCTGCCTGAAAGCCGCCCTGACCCCTCTGTATACCAAAATGCCCAATGACTCTTCTATGCGTTGGTCCTGCAGAGTCCAAATGCTCCCTGTGAAGTCGTAAAAGTTTCGTATATGGCGCAAGTCTCACCGGGGGAGATGCGGCAGGATTATGCGTGCTGCTGGTTGTCTGTCTGAGCGGAACGTGGCCGGTCTACCAGGACGTAGTCAGCGCTGTTGTGAGATGAAGGGGTCTCTGGCAGCGCACCTGCTATGTCCTCTGCTGCCTGTGGGGCGCGATGTTTCTGCTTGGAGGCGAGGGGGCTGCCAGCCGCGTCTAATCGGGCTTTATCCTGGTCAGGGAAGGTCCCCTCAATAGGGGTTCGACGCTGGCTGTCTTTCCGGCGGGGAGGAGAGTTGGTCTTCGCCTGCTTCAGGCGCTCTTCGGTTTCGCGCAGCTTTGCCTCGAGGGCTTCAAGCTCCTGGTTGTGGGAAGAGACGGCTTGCTTCCTGGGGCGAGTGGGGAGAGTAGTCAGCAACGGGGGTGACGGCAAATGGGAAATTCAATCAAGGATGCGTACTTTTGGTGGACGTTCTTGTCGAGGGAGTCGAGGTCGCCATCAAGCTTGAATAGATCATCGAGCTCCGACATGAAGTTGCGGGCAATTGTTCTGCATTCCGATGTCAGGGTCTAGGCAGGGCAGGGTGGGCAAGCGATGCTAGCGCGGGTAGCTCTTACGATTGAGGGCGGCCATTCGGCTTCCAACCGTGATCGGGGTCTTCCATGGCGTGCAGAATGAGATGGAGATGGAGTGGAAGGAGAAGGATGGGGAGTAGTGGGAGTACTTAAATAGGGACAAAGGGGTGGTGGGTGTGGGTGGATGGGCGAGGACAGGAGGAGAGGGGTGTGTTTGAATGAGGTTATGGCGGAGGCGGAGGTGCGGTGGGAGAGGAAGAGGTAAAGTAAAGTAATGCGGGATGTCAGGCAAGTCAAATCAAGGATGTTTCAAGAGGTGCAGGCGGGTCTGGCAGACGAGAAAAGGAGCATAATCTGACCGTCCTGAGGCTGAGATTAGAGGACGGCCGTTGGGCTGGAAGAATATTGCGCTTTGCATGGAAAAGGAGGTCGCGTCGGCCATGGGCTAGCTTTCCCTAATTCCGTTGGCCGCGTCGATCCATACAACAAGATGCGAGAGGGAAAGGGGAAAGGGAAAAGGGAAAAGGGAAAAGGCGGAGAGAGAGGAGGCGTTTGGCAAAACACAGAGAAGACAGAGACAGCTGGTTGCATGATTGCACATGGGCCGGGAGACGGGGTTTTGGGTGCAGTGTCCCAAATAAGAACCAGAATGGTCGGTTGCAGCCAGATGTAGCCAGATGCAGGTTCGAGGCAGGTACTTGTCACTGTCAGACCCCAAAGTCTCATCACTCTAATCTGTACTTGTGAATAATCGACAAGGGGCAGCCCATCAAGTTCACGTCACCCATTTCCTGAGGCTGAGGCTGAGGCTGCGGCTGCTGCTGCTTCTTCTGCTTCTGCTTCTGCTGTTTTCCCTCCCACTCTTTCCCCCCAAGCGGGTCTTGTCGCCGACGACCGCCTGGCACGTGCACTCTCGCTGTGCCAAGCCCCAGACCGCGACGCGTCCCGCCATTGGCTCATTGGCTCATTGGCTCATTGGCCCAGAGGCAGCCAGTCAAAGCCAGCCAAACAGGCCCCGTCGCCCTTTCCATCCCATCTCTGTCCTGCAACGCCGCCGTACCAGTCCCAGACGCAAACACCTTCACGACATCACTCCCAGAATTTTTCATCACCCGCCGCCCACCCCCATCGCCCACTCCGCCCCTCTCGGTCAGCGCCATCTCCCCCGACCCTTTGCGATGCCCCTGTGCTTATTCTAACCGCAGTCTTCGTCGTGCTGGCTCCCATCCTGCTTTCCTCCCATCGCCCGCGTGCCCAAGACGCCGTCCAGTGGTACCGGGGGATGAATACTAGCCTCACCGCATACACCCACCTCGAGTCGTTATTATTATTCCAGTCGCTCAACGCCTATGGCCTAGAATCTTCCGTCTTCAGCCGCATCTCGGAGCTGCTGAAGAACAATCCC
>JAQGEP010000229.1:27781-65261 GCA_028476805.1 Acrocalymma vagum
CCCCACATCACCGCCGACACCACCTTTCAGAGCGGCCGTCTTGCGCCCGATGCATTGCGCAACTTCTATCTGCAGCTTCTGAAGGAGGAGATCAAGAGCGAGCAGGCCAACGACAGCGAAAGCCAAAATGGAGACGTCAAGAACTCGCGCAAACGCAAGGCACCGAGCCCAACCTTACCTACCGTCCAGGAATCCATCCAGCACCAGCACCTCATCCCCAAGCTTGTCAACAAACTCTACGCGCGATACCGCACTGCAATTACCGAGCAGATCAGACATGATGAGGACCGGTACGAGAGGTTGCAGCAGGAGATTCAGGGCATTGAGCGCGGCGAGTGGGACGACTTACTAAAAGAGAAGGTCAATGGAGCGCGTTCCTCATCGCAAACCCCGAGTCTGTCCAAGAAGTCACCTCCTCAAAATGCACCATCTCCAGCTCCGAGCTCACAGCTGGGTGATCGAAGCGGTGGTGCGGCGGCAGGGCCTGTAGTTAGCAAGACTCCGTCACTGGAACAACAACAGAAACCGACTCTGGAGCCCTCAAAACAGTTGACACCGCAGAACGGACAGACTCAACCCGAACCGAACGCAACCACCGCACCGACAGCATCTCCTCGTAAAAATAATATCCCCACTGATTCGCGAGGAACACCATCAACGCCTCAACCTCCACCCCAACCTCAACCACAACTACAACCGCAACCGCAAAGTCAGACCCAGCCGATAGCACCACCAACCAAATTCTCGCACCAGCTCCCCCCAAACGCGACGCAGAATGGATCTCCATATGCGCATCAATCACCATATGCACAAGGACCACAACATCCCCCGCAACCTCCAAATTTGAAGCCTCAACCAGGCCCACATCAGGGCCAGGTTCCAGCGTCTGTAACTCCCAATGCGAAACCGTCTCCCGGTCCACATTACCAGACTCAGCCGATTCAATCATTTGGAGGCAATGGAGCTCCACCGTATGGGCAGCCTGGTGTGCCGCCTCAATTCTCTCCGACGCATCAGCGGTTTCCTCAGCAGGCTCTTCCAACAGGACCTCAGTCGCCCAACTTGCAAACTCCACAACGAGGCTATCCATATCCGGGCCAGCCACCTTACCCGACTCCTCATGCTCATATGGCACATCCACCCCCTCAGGGGGGATTCATGTTACCTCCATTCCAAGTCTCGCCGCAAGATCCGTCACGTGCACATCAGCAACAGCAACAACAGCAGCAGCAGCAACAACAACAACAACAACAACAACAACAACAACAAGCTGCTACACCACAATATTCTCAAGTCTCCACTCCCATCAGTTCGCGACAGCCTCAGCTAGCTAGTAAAGCTGGTAACTCGACGCCCAATGCCGTCAGGCCAGGCGTGCCACCGACGCATCCGTTGGTCAATCAGGCGAGACAGCCGTTCTCTACGCCTACAAGCATACGCACTCCTCCTAGTGCCATGAGTACGCCAAGATCCACCAAGACTGTTTGGAAGTCATCGCTTATCAATTTCTCTACTCCTCCAGCTCAACGACCGGAGGTCGAACCGATTGATGACGTTGCGTCGGCGGCAGAAGCTCAGCAGAGCCCACCCAAGACCAAGTCTTCGCGCAAGTCGAGAGCGAAACCCAAGGCCAAAGAGAAGGAAGCAGACAAGGAACAGGAGACCAAGGCCGATCACGCGGAAACCGAACCACAACCATCGAGCGAGCAACCAGAAGAGTCTGTGCCGGAGATGGAGACGCGGAGCTCTCGTTCTCGACGAAAGGCGCCTGCCAAACGAAAACGACCCGGGAGCATCGCATCTTCGCAAGCAGGTGGCTCTGTGCGAGACCGAAGCCGAAGCCAGTCCATCTTGTCTCATACAGAGACCGTTGCGGCTGACACGGAGTCTCAAGCAGGTAATCGAATCAAAGAAGAGCGTGCAACTTCGGTCGACCTGATTGAAGAAGAGTCGGTAGCGACCCCTACGCAGATGTCGACACGCCGGAGGAATATTACCGCTCATTCACAGCAGCCCAACAAACGCAAACGGGGCGCGAGAGAGGCGTCAATAGAAGAGCCAGAAGAGCGACCCAGTACCCCTGGGCTACCTCGAACTGTCATTGCGCCTCGACATTTCTCCCGCATGTGCAATCCTATCATGAACGACATCGGATCACACAAGCATGCGTCGACTTTCACCACGGCGGTCCGGGCAAAAGATGCAGAAGGCTATTACGATATCATCAAGCGACCTACAGACCTCAAGTCTATTCAAAAAGCCATTGCAGCAGGTGCCAAAGCCGTCGCTGCAGCCGCGTCCGACACCCCGGCTGGCAGCCCTGGCGGCGGAGGCGGTGTTGTCGAACTTCCCATGACACTCGACAACATCCCGCCCAAAGCCATTGTCAATTCTGGACAACTGGAGAAAGAGCTGATGCGCATGTTCGTGAATGCTGTCATGTTCAACCCGGGTGAGGGCGGCGTCGTAGAGGATGCGCGTGAAATGTTTGAAACGGTGCAGCAGAGTGTATCGAACTGGCGGAGCATTGAGCGCTCGAGTGGAAGGCTAGAGGTCGAAGAGACGCCTGTGCCGGAAGAGGATGCGCCGACGGCATCAAAGCGGAGGAAGTTGTAGTGTGGCGTGTGGATTGATGTACGCCTGTGCCTATCTGTCTACTACTGTCAGCCTTTTATGGCTTGGCTTAGTGGAATATCTGGATTTTGTAGTGGTGATGGAATGGGGACAGAATCCACAGGCCAGAGCGAGTGTGTTTCAAATAGACTTATAATGATATTGATACCAAATTTGCTTTTCCGCTTTTTGTCTTTGACCGCTTTTTCTTCGTCAGTGTTGCTGTCTGCGTGTGTGTAGTTTTTCTTTTTCGCGTACACCTTTTCAATGCTCTTTCAACTAAGGATAACACAAGACAAGCAATATAGTTATAAAGTATATGGCAGTAAATATATACATATATATATAGCGTAGCACTAGCTACATCCCGACTCTATTTTTTTTTCTCCTTTTTTTTGACAAATAAATAAGTGAAAGAGGGAAAGTAAAATCTGGCTGAAATAAAGACAATGCGTTGAGATGAGCTGTGTCTTTTACGTGGTTTGAACGTGTGGCGAAATGTTGTTGCCTTGTATAAACAAAAGGTTTCTAAAGTGTTTTTTTTAACAAAAGAAAGAAAAATGAAGGATGGGTATACAAATGGGTGCCTGACGGTGTTTGAACTGCGATATTAATAAATTTAGAGTGGGGGTTGGGGGGGGGGGGGGGGTGTATTTCGCTAAGTGTTATATCATTCTCCCAACTATAGTACCACGATACGTCTGAATTCCGATCCATCCACACATCCATAGTTGCCATTATATAAACAGTAAGTACTACACCCATATTATCCTTGGAACAGGAAGGGACCTTTCTTTCTTTTGTCTGAAGGGTTTATTTTTATTTCCATTTTTTTTTTTTAACAATGGATTTACTACGGGTTTGGATAATAGGATGGAGTGAAGGGAAACTTGAGTTTATATTGCAGGTCTGATTTTCAGCGCGATGTGAATGGTTGGGCTAGAGTGGGGTGGAGTGAGTTCTTGGGGTAGTGTATGGGTGGTAGAAGAGAGGGGAGTATAGAAAGTAAAGTAAAGTGAAAGGAATAAATGAATGAATGAATATCTACGAAAGTTGCCAGTAGATGGGACTGAGATGATTATACTGGAATCCTCAAATTACTGGAGTTTAAGATGATTTAAGTCACTTACGGTCAAAAAAGCGGGTGATAAGATGAAATGGAACGAGTGTAAATAAAAGTGTTGTTTGCTTCCTTATCGCGTGATCATGCCTTTCACCGTAAGTGAAAACAAACACTCCCACAAAGCAGTATATATATTTGTTTATTCGTTCAAAAAATAACAATAGCAGCACATCTCAAGATCGTGTCTTTGGTGAACAGGTCAAACACCGTGGCTGGAGTTGGCTCATGGGGGAAGCGCTGGCTAACTGCGCCCTTTGAGAAGAGCAGGTCTCTTTTCGGGGCTGCTATGGTTGGACTTCTGCTGACCCTGGCCTCTGGCCCAAACCTGGTAGGGTTCGACTCCCTTCACGATCATAATCAAATTGCTCTTTTTTTTTTTTTGGCTTTCTGAAGTGACGGGTAGGCATACTGTAGTTAGTGAGGGTTGATAGTTTCGGTGAAATAGTAACTGTTATTAGACAGAGAAGAGCTCTGTGAGGCTTCGTAACAAATAGGTAGGCAGAGAAATGCACGGAATTGAGATAAAAGGTGTGTGTATATTGATTGATAGCAAGACCAATCCTTCTTGAGCCTAAGGGTTCGGGAGAGGTCACATATACTAACTACTACTTACTGTACGGCACATGACCGTGAGACAATAGGTGTGTAGAGGAGAAGCTGATCGCAATAATGGAGATAACTAGACTAGATGCTTGAAATTCTGAGGAATTTTATTTCGAGGGGAGATGTCGGCTTGGAGGTATGTTATCTAAGTTGAAATGTGGAGGTATTTGATGGGTAGTAAGCCAAGATATGCACAAGGTTAGATAGAGTACTAAGTAGGTAAGTAGCTCTTACATCCTTTATTTACTTCTTGGCAACCAGTGTCAGTCAAAAACATGCTCAACACCAAGCCGAGTCCACGATCGTCTAGACACACTACGATCCAATCCTGCTGTATTAAATTTACAATAGCTACAACCGTTAGGCTGATGCAGGTTGATCAATTTCCCTGCTAGTGGGAGTGAGTTCAACGCTTAGCCTTGATCAAGTTTCTTTCATTAAGGTCGGGTGTCTCCCGTAAGCATGTACGTAGGTGAATAGACGATCCAAACAGGTTAATTTTGGGTAGCTCTATGGCCCAATATATACTCCATCTTGGCATTCCCAGTCAAGGGCTAGGTGAGCCTGATTCCGGTTTATACTATATCTATGGTTTGCCTTTTTCTGCTAAATTAAACTTGTAGCACAGGGATCAAAGCCTTGCAGATCAACAAATCAGGGTCGAGTATCAGCCAGTAAGAATATCAGCCCCCGCCCAGGGCATTTCTGTTAAGGAAAGTGGGTTTCCCTTTATTACCCAGCCGCAAGTCTTTCTCTGAGCAACTCATCCTCTGTTACTTCCTTGACACAATGCCTGGTTCTCGAGATCTTCCTATAGCAGCCCGGGAGAGCTTCTGTTGTAGGCGCGCTCTCGGCCCTCAACGTGCGCAAACCAATGATTCAGGTTCACGAATATCAGATGAAATAGCCCTAGGGTCGGTATTGCAAAATCAGACCTGTAGACTGTCACAGACTTTCCGTTTATGCTGGACTCATCTGACCATAGTTGGACTGTTTCTTTGCGGTAGGAGTTTTTCACCATGACCTCAACGATACCCACCTAACGATGTGTAGCTCTTCTTTTTGCAATCCTCCATTTTTGGTTTTTTACTAAACTAGACAGCGTTCCAGTGGAGGACTTCCTTCGTCAATCACAAGTCACATATATCTCCCTCCTTCTAACTTTAAGCTTTCGCGCTTGCTTGCTAGCCTCCGTTGCTGCCTCTTTCACCCAATATCTCTGGAAGCAACTACGACAGAGTACCTTTCGCATATCTTCGGTTGAGCAGTTGTTTCAGATTCGCCGCGAGCCTTTTGTTCTTTTCGATCTTAAGCTCATTTTACGAGCTCCGGTCTTGTATATGATAGCTGTGTATTTGTGGATAGCACCATTGACGACTATTTACCCTCCGGGTGCTTTGACAATTGCTTCTAAGCCTTATACCTTTACCCGGAACCTGAACATCTCCGTCATCAACCCGGAAGTCCCTGACGATTGGGATATAAAGCGCTCCATTGACATGTTCAATAGTCTCGCTAACCAACAAGTAAGGCTACCGGCCATTGAGTAATCCGTCAACGTCTCCACTTTTACCTCTAACGGGTCGGTAGAAACTTGGTCTTATAGGTAAGTGTACGAATGGCCAGAACGTATAATCAAGGCTCAGCACCATTCCTAGCTTTCCCAAATCATCGGTCAAGGCGCTCCGTAAATTAATCATGGCGTCTGAAAGCCCCGCTGATTTACCCCATCCAACCAATGGCAACTATTCATACCAATTGAAATTCCGAGCACCTCAACTCAGGTGTAGTATCATTTCGAGTAATGCCTCGATAAAACTAGATGACGGGTTTATTATCGGGGAGACCACGTTTGTCGAGGAAACGTTCGATATTTCATAGAATGGGAATGACACACTCACTTCACTTGACCAAAGAGCAATTGCTTATTATATCATTCAAAACAACCAATCCTCTCAACCGGCGAATGATGGCCCAACTGTTTTTGTCTTAGCAGAAACAAGAGGACAGAGATGTCAAGTAGTTTCCGCATTGTTCGATTTGAATATCTCTAACAACGATAACGGTCAGCGATTTGTGTATTCAACATCAAATGAGGTCCCGTTTTCGATCGAGCGTTCTGCGGATGACGGCTCAATTTATGACTCCCTAATTGAGCCGTTTGTAGTCGACCTAGATGATGAATCAAAATTGGAGGAACAAGGCATGATGGCCAAAGAGAAACTTATGAAGTGGAATATGATCGCAATCTTAGAATCATGCATGCTTGGGCTGGAGCTAAAATGGGAAAGAACGGCAATACTTGACAATACAGATAAAGAGCCTTTTACTTTCCCAAACGGTACGCAGGTGGATTTACGAAGAGTATACGAAGCCAATAAAAGAAAATCCTCACTAGGTAAGCATTCATGTTTAAAATTTCCACCTTCTGCAAGCAAGCTCTCAAGCGATGCAATAGAATATTTCGATGTCCAAACAACAATGAAATCAAAGGAACAATTCTCCTTTAAAGCCCATCGAATGGTTAAGAGGTCGGATATATGCGTCGTTGTACAGTTTCGTGCTAACATTGAACTCAAATTGCAGATCAATCCCCATATCCTACCCCTATCCGGGATTCAATCTTTAATAAAGCTTGTTTCAATGACTCAATAACAGAGTTTCATCCCCAATATGATCTCAACCTCGCCGAAGCTAAACTAAACGAATTCCTCGCAAATGTTACAATTTCAACCCTCTCTCTGAACACCTGGTATCGATTTGTTCCGATGAACACTACCGAATGGAGAAATATTTATACATTCTCTCGGCCTGCTAGTTTAATCCTCCCGTATTCAATATGTTGTGGGCTTGGTTTGGTATGTAACATCCTAGGACTTTGGGCACGCAACAAAAATGGTGAACCCGCTGAAGATGGAGGCTTCCTCCAGATCATGACGGCTACGCGTGGTGATACCGAGATGGATCGCATTGCTAAGGAGGGGAAAGTTGGTGGCGCGAAGGAGGTCAGAAAGGAGCTTTTGAAGCTAAGAGTCAGATATGGGGAGTTTAAGAATGCTTGTAGCGAGACAGTGGAGGATTCGCACGATGAATGCCATAAGAGGACTGGTTTTGGAACATGTCAAGAAATTGTGGCGTTGAAGAAACTACGTAAGGATAGTACAGCATAGCTTACTAAAAGTTGGGGGAAACGGAGGTATTCTTTTTCCCCTTGAACAGTGGGTTTTTTATTCGATAGGAAGAATATTTAAAGAAAAAGCCGGAGAGATTTGTAGCGAGTTACAGGAATACTTTTTTCAGGCAGTTTGAAAAGTCCGCGCGCAGGCCGAAGTTTGGCTGCTAGTAGTACGTCTTGGAAGGATGGATTACAACGAACAATATTCTTGTGTGATGTATGGCGAGGAAGCGAAATTTGCAGTTAGAGGCGTTTTTATCCATTTAATCAAACACATCTTGCAAGTCTACGAATACAGATATAAGTTTCAGCCTGGCTCTAAAGCCTACTAATGGTACCTATCTGCCTATTCCATACTGAGAGAAAAATGCAAAGTCACGCTAGCGTTGAGGAAGCGAGCTTTCGACTATGGTACTGATGTAATTTTAGGGAGAGATGGTCTGGCGAGAGGAGGAGTAAGGTGGTGATTGGGGGCCGAGTTCGAAAAGAGCTGGTGGCTGAGATGAGCTGGGCTGGCTCGTAGAGTGGTAGATTTAGTGTGGCTTCTTGCAGTGTGGTATTTTTTTGTGTGAAGTAGTTGGTGAGCGCAGATTCAGGGTAGAATTTCTGAATGCAGAGTGGGCATATCTAGGCTTGCGTAGGGGTTTGATATGGCTGTTCACTGGATTTGGTGGTTGGGGATTATGGTACCTATGGTAGGCGTCTTTGGTAACTGTTTCTATCATATTATTTACCTTTCAGCGAAGCACATACAAAGTATTTCAAAAGTGTTCCCTCAAAATCTAAAGACATCCAGATAGTTTCAGAGTGCTCTACACCCATAATCGACACGTCGTCTACTATACCGCAAATGCCTACACACCGGATACCTCGTTCGCTCCTCGGCCGAGGCGGAGATACACAATCCGATGAGACTTGACCAACACAATCCACCCATCTCGACTTCATCACCTCTATACTAGCCCACCCTAGCGGAAGAATAATTCCCCCATGAATCACGTATATCACTAAACAGCACCAATACTACATTCTCTAATAAACCCAAAATCCTCCCGATCTTACAATCTCCCTACCACCTATGTCGGCCTCCTGTATCTCCATGACTAAGCCTTCCCAGCCAGCCAAGAACGGAATTAGCATTATTAGCTTAAATCCTTCATTACACTCCGGGCGATTGCTTATTTCCCTTACACGTGACTTGCGGTGTAAAGGCGTTCCATGTACTAGTGCTTAATTAGGACTAAATGGCGGAATTCCGCAAGCGAGATGTGCAGTGTTCAATCGTGATTGGCCGGAAAGGGAATGTACGTCATCGGGTGGTTCATACTGCAAGTAGTCGGGGAAATTCTTACGGGGCCGAGTACGTAGAAGTGTGGATTAGGCTGGGGATGCCGAAGACTATCGGATGCTGGATAGGGTTGTGTATTCGGAGCGTATTGGGTATAAAGAAGAGATAAATATTGTCCGTGAAGGGGATATTCAGATCGTAATACTACAGTTTACTGCTACAAGCACTCAATTGTCCCAAACTACAAAGTACAAAATAATTCACTCGGTTTCCGCAAATCTTTCAGTTTTTGAGGTTCTTTGGTATATTTATTTACCATCTTGAATATCTACACATTTTGCAGTTCAAAACTCCAACATCACACAACCAACAATGACAACCCGCTACGCTGCGCTCCACGCCAACCCTTCTGGTCCTGGCGACGCCCGCCCAACCGCCTCACAAATCGTCCACGACAACAACCTCGTCGGCCAGCTCTCCGGAAAAGTCGCGCTCGTAACCGGCGTCTCCTCTGGCATCGGCATCGAGACAGCTAAAGCACTCAAGCTCGCAGGCATGCGTGTCTTCGGCGCCGTCCGCGACCTTGAGAAAGGACGCCAGGCTTTAAAGGATGAGCTCGAGGACGGGAAATTGGAGCTTGTACAGATGGATTTGAATTCTTTGGAGAGTGTAAGGAAGGGGGCCGAAGAGGTGTTGAGCAAGACGAGTACTTTGAATGTGCTGGTTAATAATGCCGGGGTGATGATGACGCCTGAAGGTATGTTTACTTCAACAGTTTCCCTGAATTATAAATTTCCTATAAAGCACCTGTCTGAACTGTCTCGTTTTATCTTTTCCATCTCTTCTACCCTTGTTTTGGAATCGACATGTCTAACATGATCTTTCCAGGCCGTACAGCAGATAATCACGAACTCCAATTCGGCACCAATCACCTCGCCCACTTCCTCCTCTTCACCTTTCTAAAACAAACTCTCCTCAACTCGTCCACTCCTGAGTTCAACTCTCGAGTAATATCCCTCTCCTCCGTCGGCCACCGCGGCGGCTCCATCCATTTCGACAACTTGAATCTCGAGGGTATCTACGATCCAGTTACCTCCTACGCGCAAGCTAAGCTCGCAAATCTCTATTTCGCAAATGAGGTCGACCGCCGGTATGTCGCAAAAGGATTGCATGCCTGGTCGGTCATGCCAGGTGGTATCTGGTCTGGATTGCAGCAATACTTGCCTAGTGAGGTCACCGACGGGTGGAAGGCAATGCCAGAGATGCAGGCGGCTATGAAATCACCTGAACAGGGAGCCGCAACTAGCGTCCTTGCAGCTTTAGACAAGGAGTTGGAGGGCAAGGGAGGGACGTATTTGGAGGATTGTGCGGTTGCTGGGCAAGTGAGCTCTGAAAATGCGACGTTGGCGGAGCCGGGATATGCGAGCAATGCATTTGATGTGGAGGCGGCGACGAAGTTGTGGAAAGTTTCTTGTGAGCTGGTAGGTGTCAAGGAGGAGTAAGGGAGATATGATGAAAAGTTTTTAACTGTTGTTCAGGCTTCTATTCTCCTGGATAATGATGGAGAGGCTTGAAAATATTTTTCTATTACATGTAGACAATGCATTTTAGTTGCATTCCATAAAATCTTACATTTACATGCACGTGAGCATTCCTTGATGTGATGTGGGAGCCGAGCCTTAGGAGACCTTATGTATTAAGAACATCGTGCAGTAATGAGAGTGTTTGAACCAATTCCACCTACCATTCTTGACATCGAGACTTCACTAGTGGTGGATTTTGGAGAGATCTGTGAAGCGATGCGGAAGAGTGAAGTAGTTGAAAGTTGTGAGACCGTTCAAATTGTGCTAATATCAAGGGCAGCCGAAGAAATGGCCTTTTCTTGTAAGTTTGAGAGACTATAGAGCGTTACTTGATAAAGGAGAGATAAATAGAAGACATAAGTGTTTGTTTAAGAAGGGCGTTGTTGTAGAAGGACAACTCTGTAAGTCGCGCATGGTGTTTGATTTATGGAAAAAATAAGGAAAAACTAGCAGTTGGTGGACCATAAAAAATCCTATTTTATTATGTGTAAGGTGGACATGCTTTTAACTTCTTCTCATTAATATAGTGCTTGTGGTAAGGTATAATGTATGGAAAGGAATTTAACTCTGTGGGCGCTTGGATGCCCAGTGTGCAGTAAAATGTTCAGACCACTCCAAATATATTGAAAGTCGTGCATGCATAAATACTCTCTCCCACATGTAAGTAAAACCATACAGTAACACTGGTATTGCGTACAGATCACAATAATTAGTTTTGTCATAGAAAACGCTTCACTGGAGATTAGTTGCGTACTCAGAACATCTCCACCCATAATCTACCGGTATTTTGTTCCGCCCAATCAAGTAGTCTGGACCCTCTTTCCTCTCTGGGACGATGATGTCGTGATCTTTTGTTTTGAGTAATCAGCCGACTGGGCTGCCGTAGAAGGGGTTGCGTTTACCCACGAGAACTTAAGGTTAGCGAGTCCTGCGGTTGCACGTGAGGTAATATATAGATATACAGGGTCCAGGGACGAACAGATATGATGGCGCCGTTGCGATATGGAAGTGCTGGATAGCTGGATGGGCGTGGGTTAGGGTTGGAGATGGAGATTGAAATGGAGATTGCGGAGATACTGGAGAAGGGTCGAATGATAATTTCTGACTCATGGCGTGTGTGGGGGATTTGATGAGGCGTTTGTAATATGCGATGATGGGGCTTGTATATAGATATGGGAGAGTTGGTATGGATAGTGAGTGGGGGATCTTATAGGCAGAGTAATATCTCGAGTGCTTTACTGCAATGATCAACTTTTTTCCCTCACTGAGAGAGAGAGAGAGAGAGAGAGAGAGAGAGAGACTCTTGCTGTTCTGCTCATTCACTGTGCATTGAAGTAGGTGTTAAAAGGGCCTGTATGGGCACTTGATGGCATGGCAATGCTTTTTGCGGGTGTAGATGGTCACTGACGAGCTCTCAGCATGTCCTCCCGGACACCGACCACCTACCTTAGATACTGTGGGCTTGAGGTTTTCGTGTTGTATTCACAGTACCAGATATGTAATCACTTTGGCCAAGTAGGCCCGACAGCCTGACGTGACCACGATGAATTGAGTATAGACGCCGCAGGCGCATAGACATGGCGTGGAGTTGGGAACCAAGTGGCTGGGTGAATGTGTGGAGCCACACTTCGGCGCCACTAAGCAGTTTTGAGCCGTCATCGGTATGCAGCAGGATTCTGGAATCTGCACTTGTTGCCCCTCATGGACTTTTTAAGAATGCCATGTTGTGCTCTCATGCTTGTCGCGACTTCCGCGTCTGTCGTACTCTACAGTTGTTCTTTCCTAGGTCAGGCGCGGCCTGGCAATGCAGGCAGCAAGCTACCAGCAACCTCGACAAATTTCAAGCTTGTCGTAGTTGATTAGTTTCCCTATCATCATCATTACTACCACTACCACTACCACTACCACTGCATACAGAACTGAAAAGACAATGTGCTCCGCTGCCGTTCTGATCTCTATGTGTCGACGGTTACGATATTGCTTCCCCGCAGCTTGCTAGAGTACAGCTCCGTCCGTCTTGTCATTTCCCTGTTTGGAGCGACGCAACGGTTGTCACGATGATGAAGCAGCGTGCAGAAGGAAGAAGGATTCGCAAAGACACCGAGAACCGGAAAAGTTGTATTTTGAAAAGGCCCAAGACACACTACACGATCTAATTGATGTGTGCCAGGACGTTCTCTGCATGCTGCCTAAGCATTTCCTAAATTTCCGTTTTGGAGTCCAGTCGAACCATGATCACGCCACTCTCACGAGTCGCCCAGCCCAGCCTAGCCGAAAAAGAACACAGCCCTCACGTGCACGCCAAAATCTCTGCCCCTAGCAAACCACAGGTCGCGGAGCACTACGTAGTACAGACGTATTGTACAGTACCCGCCCAGAATTTCCGCTCTCTGATCCGAATCATCCCCTTCAGCCTTATGAAGGTCCCACTATTGCTGAAATTGCAACACCGGACGTCTCCGCCTGCCACCTGCCCCTCTCTCCACGGGAGATTGTCCTTGGCAACATCAGCCCATGATGGGGCCCTCAAGAAAAATGCTAAAAGTTTTTTCTGCATTTCTACCAATGAGTCAATGTGGAGGGACATGTTTTCCGTTTTTGACAGCACTGCACGTGGGAGAACGTGACGATGACGATGCGGCAATAGGGTGCGGTAGATCATGTTGTGTTCGTGGTTCAACTCTGCAATACCTAAACGATGAACAGCCAAAAACACTCATAGCATTGTTCATCTAAAACCTAAGTGAATAACAGTCCCTCCGTGAAAATTTCAAATGACACCGGTAAACAAAATACTCGAAGCATCGTCATCCAAACGCAATGCCACCATAAGGTGTTCTCGGGACTTTCAGGAACTGTGCTGGGTCAAGTGGACATCGAAAATATTTCGGTGGGCAATTTTGCTATCGCTGTTACGGCACGTGCCGCGAAACAGGAAGAGTACGCGACTATTGCTAATGCACTAACCACGTGGTTGACAAAGGGTAGTCTGTTCTGGAGGCTTTCCTTTCCAAGAGATTCCTAGCCAGTAGCTCGTTGCGGGTGAGCGGGACGGCTGGGCGACAGCTGCGAAGCTCGGTAGGGTTCAGGTGCATCGGCGAGGTTGCAATTGCAGTACTGGTACCGGGGTCTTCCTGCAGTTGTTACGCGCTCTCAAGACAGTGAGGACAGCGAGGATAGCGGAAAAAAGGGTAGCAGATCAGACTTTTTTTTAAGCAGCTCCTTTTCACGCAAAGCAGACACTATACGTATACGAGAGTGCAGGTCGAAGGATCCAACGGTCGGCGTATCGGCATCCTTAATTCGGCAACCAAGAGCTGAGAGCACAACGAACAGTATCGGTCCGGATAGGTCTAGACCAGAAACACAGCCAGTACTATCCCCCCCGCGGTAGCTCCCGAGGTGAGCTGTTTATCGTCCCACCTGCAAGCTGCTCGAGGCTTGGGCGATGATGACTAGGAACAGGGTTCGTAGGGATGCGGGCGGGGGACGGAACGTCGAGGACATAGCTTGTCATATGCGAGGGTATAAGGATGAGCCGGATCTACAGCATCGTTACGACATTCAGCTTGAATTGCATACAAACTTCGGAACACCTTTACTTGGAATCTGTTAGCGAGACGGCGCGAGCATTCCAGACGTGTACGCGCAGCTATCCTTGACGCCTCGGCACCCAGAACCCCAAGTACATCCTACCAAACTTACTTTACTCCTTTGGCTCCCGCCCAGACTTTGATCTCGATACTCCATACTTATACGACCCTCCGGCCGGCTGCTCCTCGTTAAAGCAAGACACACACAGCCCCTCAAGGTTTTTGTTGCCCACCCATCCTATATATTGCTCCAACCCTCCACCCCACTTACGGTCTGTCGAGCACCAAACATTGCCCAGCCATCCGACTCTTCTACTCAATTCTTTACCAGTCCACCTACAACAATGGACTTCTCAGATATGTCGAGCTATCCGATGGTAGCAAATCCAGACTACTCTCCCGCTCAAGATTCATACTCCTATCCGGAGCAGCTCGATAAAGCGTACATTGCCGACGCCTACACAACCTCTCCAGACCATTCACTTTCGACATTCCTCGACTGCGATACCTTCTTTGACCGGCCGTTGAATTCCGTCGAACTGCCCGCTGGCTTCGCACCGAAATCACAAGCAGTCTTCAATGCCACACTACCCGCTACCGGCCTTGCAGCAGCCAACATGAACTCAAATACAAACTCGGCATTCCGCCAATCCTTCAACGCCGCACCATTCGGCCAAATCGAACCTTTCTCCTCAGGTTTCTCCTTTGACCCGACTTCCGACGCCCTAGACCTCTCCCCCCAGACCTCCTCCTCACGGACGCCATCTCTCTGCGGCGACGGTCCTCAACAAACAACACAACCCACCTCACCATCTGCCTCTCCCCGCTTTCTCAAGCGCGAGTCCCCTTCCTCGCCGGCTTCCTTAGAAGAAGAACCTACACCAAAACGCCCCCAGCGAAAGCGAGGCCGCCCACGCCTTGATCGCAACGCCTCCGATGCCCCATCCGCCACATTATCTACAGCCAAATGCCAACGCACAACACGACTCCCCCACAACCAAGTCGAACGCAAGTATCGTGAGGGCCTCAACTCCGAACTCGAACGGCTACGACGCGCTGTACCTACATTGCCGCAGAGCGATGAGGGAGGCGTGATGGGTCAGCCAAAGCCCAGCAAAGCAATGGTACTTGCGGGTGCGATTGAGTACATCAAGAAGGTTGAGCGCGAGCGAGATATGCTCCGGGACGAGTGTGAAAGGCTGAAACTGGGGGGCAGGGGATGGAAGGCAAACGATGAATTGGACGAGTTTCTGATTGATCCATAAAGCAAAGAAGAAGACGGTGCGGACTACTAATACCCTCCCATTTCAACACCTTGAACTTGGGTTCCACAAAAGGACAGATCATTACGGGCGCAACGATTTTTTTGGGTTTTCTCTGTTATTTTCGAGAGTGTTGAGCGCGCTATCAATGTTCCACTCACAAAATGTTCTACTACAACACTCCATCAAGTGCTGATGCTTTGCTAGCTGGCAGCGACGATTTACTGGTCCAGACTATATTCGGATGTAATCATGTCTATACTTTTTTTTTTTGAATAATTCTTCTGGTACAGAAGTCACGACGTTATGAATACCTGTCTATAATCAATCAAGAGCGTAGCTATTGCTACGATAATAGTAATGATTTTTTGATTTGTACCTGAGTCTCTCCTCTGTGCATTCATTCATTCATTCATTCAGCTCTCTAGACATCCTACTAATCGCTAACCAATTCATTAGTGACACACTCTCCGTCCCAAGTGTTATCTACCAGAAACGCAAGCGGATAAGGAAATCGACGATACGCCCACATGCGCACACTTTAGAGTTTTATTACGATCGTCCCGCAATGGTACGATAGCTACATACGGCGTATGTACCTCGCGCCTACACAAAACGCAGCGCCCCGTACGCGCCCCGTGGTCCTCCGCAACCCAATCGCCCCGCTTACACTACAGACGGTGTACATCTGTTTCTGCTTCCAACATTAGGGTAGTCTACGTAATGTAGCTGTAGTACCGGCTGACGTCAACCAGCATAATGCTCGACTCGTTGGAGGAGTCTGCCTTGGAAATCAAACGTGGGGATTCATGTGAGATTGGATTGGACTGGGTTGACAGGCGGGAAGCTAAGATGGATGATTGTGGGCGTGCGAGTGAGAGGTGAGCGGAGCGGATCTACAGGATGCGAGCGTTATCTTTTGGCCTTCTGTGTGTGGTGCAGTGAGGGTCATGTGGGGCGGTGAGGTCACGGGAATGGGTTTGTCATGGCATGGCATGGCATTGGCATGGGGATTGGATTGGACTGGATTGATTGACTGTGTTGTATTGTATTGTGGGTGGCCTAGCCGAGTTGTTTTAGGAGGATGAGTGGAGTGTAGCGTAGCTGGAGAGTAGAGTGTGGGTTGGGTTGGGTTGCTTGGATTGGTATGCGGAAGGTAAATGGTTCTTTCGAGTAAGTTGCTGCGAGAAGTAGGTAGGGGTTTTCGAGCGAGGGGCGGGATTGTTTGTGGATTGGAGATGAAGGATGGGTTTCCAGAGTGATTACTTTTTTCTTCATTGTCGTAATGTAGGTATATTCTTGATAATTCTGATTCTACGTCTGCTTCGTTCGAAGCAATCAACGAACCCCAGATGTTGTGAATTTTTGTCACCGTGGGGAAATCGCACTGCTGGTCTCTAGCTTGGTTTGTCTTGCATCACGATCTTCTTCCTCAACAACACTAACAATCCCACCACCACACCGATCACCCAAAACCCAGAACCACGTAAACTAACCCCAACTCAACCACAGCAGAAGCTACCAGCTCGAAGGAACAAAATTGAAATAGGCCCGATAGCGGATAAAGCGGCACTACAGTGCTACACCCTACCAACAATTGAGAAGAAAAAAGAACAGAAAAATGCGATCGCACGCCTTAGTTACTTACGTACATTGAGGGAGGGGCGAGCCGACCAACAAAGCCAGTCCAGCCAGAAGCCTTGGAAAAGAGAAGGAAAAAGCTGTTGGGTTGGGTTGGATGTGGAGAGCAGCCTTGATTGGCAAAACGCAAGGCAACGCGCACTGCAGTGCATAACCAAGAAAGAAAACAAATGGGCGGAACGCGGAGAACGGTCGGAGACGGGGATATGCTGGTGCTGGGTAGATAGAGGGGCAGGGATGGAGATGGTAGACTAGCTTTTGCTGGAAGTGCTTGCATGCAGGCTGTGTCTTTGTTTGGCTGCTTTGGGGGGTGGGAGAAGGGAGGTGCAATAATGGGATGGCGGGCCTCACGGGGACGTTCGACAGTGACATGGGCGCCACGAGCAGCAAGCAAGCCACACCCGAATCCAACGAGCCACTTTCGGATGCCGGAGTCCCCCACCATCCGCCCTGTCCTGTTCAGTAGGCTGGGCTGGCTAGGCTACATACAGTATGTGGCTGTAAATTCGGTGGCTCTTTGGTAGCGAGTAGTCATAGTATGCACAGGCAAGGCCACTCACTCTTGTCACTCAATTCTAGACTTACATACACAACACGGCACAACCGACACTTACACACAGTGCCCCACCACCTACGAAAAGACTAGGTGGTAATAACCAGAAAAAAACATGTCCACCAATCGTATCCCCCCGCTGGTAAAAACCCGCATCCTCATCCTCTCAGACACGCACAATGCCGCCCCAGACCACAACGCCCACACCCAAGATGCCCCCTTCCGCAACCCCTTGCCAAAAGCAGACGTCGCACTCCACTGTGGCGACCTAACCATGGTCGGCTTCCTCCACGAGTACGAGCACACCCTTGGTATGCTCGCCCGTCTTGACGCCGAGCTCAAGCTCGTCATTGCTGGGAATCACGATGTCAGCCTGGATCCTGTGTATTATGCGCGCAAAGGCGAGTACATGCATAGACACGGCCCGGAACCATTTGATGTCGATAAGCCCAGCAAGGCCAGAGAAATGTGGACAGGGGAGCGGGCGAGAGCGGCGGGAATCGTGTATTTGGATGAAGGGGTTCATGAATTTACATTGAGCAATGGAGCTAGATTGCGGGTAGGTACAGTGCATTGCTGTTACATCGACACCCTAGTATTTTAAACGTCCATGCAACCAATTGAATCCTTATCCCCATCACATCTGTGTATTCCAGACCTGGCGATATGCCGCTCAACCTGGCAATCTTGCGACCGCATTTTCGCATCGATTCTGGTGAAATCGCTGACTGTGGTGTTCTAGATCTATGCTTCGCCATACCAACCAGAGTTTTGTGACTGGGCATTTCCCTACTTTCGCAGAGAAGATAGGTATAATCCTGCTCACCAATGCATGCCTAACTCTGTTCCCATTGCAGAGAACCCTGTCCCAGACTTTCCAAATATCGACATTATGATGACCCATGGGCCCCCAATGGGCATTCGCGATGTTACAACGTCTGGTGAGCATGTGGGATGTGAGCACCTTCTCAGAGCGGCACGACGTTGTAAGCCACGAGTCCATTGCTTTGGACATATTCACGAAGGCTGGGGAGCGGAGAAGGTACGGTGGGAAGAGGGCGATGATTTGGACAGAGGGAAACACGTCCAGGAAGCGCACCTGCTTAACGTTGACTGGGACCAAATGAGTCAGCAGAGGAGCGCCTTTCTCGACATCACTCAGGATAGCGATGAAGCTATGGAGTTCGGGAAGGAGACTCTCATGGTCAATGCAAGTATCATGTCGATAACGTACAAACCGAAGCAAGGGCCGTGGCTCATAGATCTAGACCTCGCCAAGGCAACATGAGGATGGTATCCTTTCAGCTTACTAGCAGTAGAAGGAAAATATATCGGTCCTCATGAGCCGCACTCTTTGTAGTTCATTCATGGAAGTTGTTCTCCCATTGAACACTCTATTTGGGCCCCTTTTCCGGTCCAATGACTTCCCATTGTTGTGTACTGAGAGCCCTCCCCATTGTTGTGCCGAAGGTCTCGAATCCTTCCTCGTCCACGCAGGACTTCAGCCTCCTCCATTATGGTATGCAGTTCGTAATCCTCGATTGAATTATCGAAATGATGTATAGGCCGCATTCGTGAGGGACTGGGATCTCTAGGTCGCGGGGGTGGCGTGATCGTTGGGGATAAAGGGTCAGCTGTGTCGTCCAACGAGCTGTCCAACGCTCCATCTCCAGGTATTGCTCGAGTACTAACAGGTCCTGACAGAACTCGATATACACTCGCTCGTAGTCTCAGTGAAGAAGGAATCGGGGCATCGAGCGGTCTGGTAGGGCTCTCGGATCTCGCCTTCGTCGAATGTCTTTCGGTGCTGGGCTTCGCGGTCATTCCGTTCAACGGTGGTCGAGGACCCTCATCTGGAAGTTGACTCTGACTGCCGTCTCCATCGCCATAATTGTCTCGAGCATGTTCAATGATCTCTCTAGACAGATTGTGGGGTTGGCGGTTTCGATGTATGTCGAATACGAGTGTTGGTGGGTAGCGCACTATTTCAACTCCAGGTACGCCGAGGCCCCCTAGAGTGGGCGCATGGTCATGCAACGACAATGAGCTTTGTCTAGAGATTGAAATTCGAGAATTGTCCTCCTGCTAAGATCTGATTCTCTCCATCCGGTTACCATCGCTGGGTGAGGCGTTGTCAGGAGACGTCTCCTGACCGGGACGACCGAGGCGCCAGTGAAGAAAACTCGGCCAGGTCAGACACATTGCAACGATTTCTTTGCAACTAGTTATTCTTTCGATTCCATTGAATGCTAGAGATCGATGGAAAGCAAAGTTTTACCTCACCGCGGATGACCTGTCAACGGAACGAAGGACTGCGAATAGCAAGAATGGATGTTATTGATGTTGCAGAAGAGCTGGGATCGTGGTACGCGCTCATGGTTTGGTCTCGCCAAGGTACCTCTGAAGGTGGAAGTTGCGACATGGTAGCCCTGGTGGCCACTGACTCTCGAGGCAGTCTCGATAGCAGCATCTCAAGACACTCTGCGCGGTCTCAGCTTATTTGTCGCCTACGGATACTAGAGTAGGAGGAGTAGCTCAGGAGATTAAAGCAAGTGACCATTATCTCAGGCATGGGAACAAAAAGTTCTGCATATTATCACACTCATTGGGCTATTTTCGAACTGTCCACACGGGATGGCTGCAATGTCGGTAGTAAAACCAAAGAGCAAGGAAAGAACAAAGGTTCCTGAGCGAGCATAACTACAGCAGTTTCTTCCAGTTTCTCACTCCAGTCTTTTCATTCTACCACAAGAACAGTTTTTTCGATCTCTTCCTCGAGCTCCTCGGCGGCCCCGTGGTCAGGAGATAGCCGAAATTGGTCCTCGACCGCCACTCCTGTCTCCTGTTTCCACACATCCGTTCGTATTCCGTTTCGCCGCCTCCCTAAATCACACTGTTTAGCCCCGTTTCGAGAGGCAAGACACTTGCTGGCGCAAAGCTGTTAGCCCAATAGTCCCCCATGGAGCGACACACTGTGGTAGCAACAACCTTCTAGGGTCCATACTCATCCGTGGCCGGTCAGCCTGACGGGCCCCCAGTCCTAGATGACCCCATTATCTTGCGCAGAGCGCGGAGCACCTCCCAACTGTGCCCAACCCGCTCTTGCCGATCGTTGCCCCCGAGGCGCTGCTCGTTTACGAATGAGTCGAATGTGCGAGTGCGGTTGCAGGCCTTGGTTTTGCCGTCAGTGGGGTCGATTGTGTGGTCAACCTTGTTGCCACGAAATTGATTGATGCAGCTAGGTGGCTCGACGGCGCTGTCACTGCCCTCGGCAATGCGCTCTGGCTTCTTCTTATGCAGGAAATCGAGGAACATTGGCGAGAATCGAGTCTGCGAATCTCTACCGTCTGATACAATAGTGCTTACTTTGCGTGGGTCAAAGAGCATGTGAAGGGATCTAGGAAGATATTGATCGGCCCAATGGTAGATTCTGCGACTGAGAGTCTCGCGTCATGTCGGGGGCGGTCAGTGACAGTGGGATTTATAGTGAGAAGGCGCACGGGCAACACTGGCGAGCGGCCATGTTTGTCGTACAGGTGTTGTTGTTGTTGTTGTTAGCTGGCAAGCAAGTACCAGCTAACGCGAAGGTACAGCATAAATGGTGGCACAAGAGTCTCAAGAAGGCTTTCTCATAAACAACACCAGAGGGGAGTGGTGTTGTGTATTTCGACGTCGGTTGGCGCTAGTCAGATCCGGAATAGTCTTGTTACATGGAACCGACATGGCAACCCGTCTTTAGGTGTAAGTGTAAAATTTCTATCCGATCTCCATTTATTATTACTGTTTACTCTATAACCATACTGGCACATATCCCACAAGATTGGACAGATCATCCATACAGACCCCTGGTCGAGACGTGCGTCCACCTGACACCCACTAAGCCTACATCATCTCATCCTGCAGCTGCAACCAAATGCCCGACTCTAAGCCTTCGACCATACAGTACCCTTATCACTACCATCCATAGTATTCCGCTAAGGCGAGTTGGGTATGCCGACCAGCTTGTAGAATCGCCTAAGGAGTCCAGAACGTTTCTTGCCCTTGTCCAGGTCCGTTCCATCACCGCCCGGATCTAGTTTCCCTTTTCCCTTCTTCTTTGCATTGGCAGCATCCTTGTATGCCTCGCCCTTTCCAGAGACATGGGGGGCTAGGAAGAGGTCGAATGTGACCGCTGGGTCAGCGGTGAAGGGCACCTCCTCGGCCTTCACTCGGACGAGAACTCCGCTGGCTTCTGGACTGGTCGGCAGAGGCTGCTGCAGGGAGCGTACATACTTGCGTCGCGGATATTTGCTATACGATGTAGAACGTGCATATGCAGAACGACGTACGGGAGTCGGTTCCTCGACCAAGGTCGCCGATGTCGAGGATCGTGTACAGACTGGGGAGGGCCATGTACCATAATCGTACGAAGACTTGAAATCGTCCGGAAGAGGGGACAATCCCGATCCGACTGGAAGATAGGCCGCGACTGGGAAAGTGAGGGCCGTGCTGTGGTGACGTATCGGCTCCCACAATGGCAAGAGAGTCGATTGCTTCTGCTTTACTAGCTCGACATGGTCCGGGACAACAGTGTCAATGATGCCATATTGAGAGACAGGCCGTTCAGTCGATGTATGATAGCGAGCTAGGGATTCTCGAGCTCCATTCTTCAGTTTGACACCCATCGCCAATGCTTGCTTGTCAATCTCTGAGAGAGCATGGCGGTAGTAGCGTGCCTTACTTACCTTCCCCTGAAGGAGTGGGCTGTCGATCCTGCGGCTGATATCGTACACCTCAATTACCTCGTCTAGTCCTCGAAATTTAATACCCCCATGGCGTTTTCGTAGTTTTTGGGGAGTTGTTGTGGAATTACCGCTAATTGCCGCACGTGATTTTTCGGTGCCGGCACGTGGCGCTCCCAGCGCTGCCTGTGGGCATGAAGACAACACTCCACCGAAGCAAAATGAGAAGGCAACTCCTGCTGCTATCTGGTCGGTTGAAGATTTTGTATCTGCCTTCCGTACGAGTCGTTGAATCCCTGTCCTAGGTGGAAAAGAACTTCCCTGACGGAAGGTCAGTTTCTTTCCGGTGAAAAGCCTGAATCCTCTCATCGCTCACTATTTCACAGACTGGAAATAGGGATATACGACTTGCTAATTAGTTAGTTTAATGAAAGTTTTGGTCACCTCGTTGGTCCCAGAAATGGACCTTCAAGGCAGAGAAGGTCACTGGCAGGTGTGGACACTGAACAACAGCGGGCTAATTACTATATACAGCACTTCGGCTTCCACGTCTGTTAAAAATGAAGATATGCGGGGTATTGTACAACCAAGTGGCGAATCGACATGCCTTCAGACTCAGCATGAAGAGCTAGCAAAATAGTAGGTGTGATTTGGATATCATAGAGATCAGCGAACTCCTCACCACCACCGCCATGTCTAGTTTGCGATACAACTGCGCCATGATTCTTAAGCTCGAAACCGAAATATATAGTAGAGCTCAATCGATTTGAAAGGCACCAAAAGCTGATGGAAACATCGTCTAAACTGGGCACGATCCTATTTCCGAGACCCTTGATCTGACAGATTTACGTGTTTGTACAACCCACCAGCAAAAGTGCACTTGCTTTATTGGTGCTACGCTAATGCGCAAGCTAGAATACCAACGATAATCATAGCTTACCTGCAAAAGACCCTCAGCTGAAGCAGCCCTTGACTCACGTTACACAAACCCCCGATCTATCTACTACTGAATAAAACAAAACGATGTCTAATTTTTATTATTTACTACCTTGTCAGAGAACTGATTCTATGCACCTTGGAAAATAATTTATGCTTCCGCGACAGCATTTCTTGCTCTTCTTCACTACCTATGGTACTCCAGCTGAATTTACTATTTAGTGCAGGGTTTCCGCGACCACCTTCGGTTAAGTCAGCGACTTGGTATTGTTGAGGTAGCGTGTAACTTGCCTGGTAGTCCTCGACATGCTTCAGCATGTCTGCAACACCGTCTCCATAAAGTTGGGGAAGACTGGGCTTAGAGCGTTTCTTGTCACAAGATTTGAGAGATAGTTCAGACATCTTCAGATGACTGATGCTATCTTCTTCGTCACTGCTATTCCAGAGCTTGTTAAATTCGTCTCGGTATTTTTGTGGAATTGGCCTTCCGCCTTCATCGTCAAACTCGCCCCTTTGAGTCTTCTTGTCATCCCTCGGAACTCGCATATAGGACTCATTATCAAAATTAAAACTTGGACCTAGAGCCGCTCGTGTGGCGTTTTTGACCTTGGAAATATGCAAGCGATGTTCCGGGGTAAGACTTGCAAACGACTCATGGAATCCAGAGCTTGGAACCCCGCTTCTAGATGAAGTAGAAGATGAATTTTGAGTCGCATAATTTTCATATACATGTTCAAGTCTTTGACGGGCAGCCAGCGCCGCATACTCATCCGAGGGCAAGCCGGGGGTTCTCGGGGACAGGAGTGCCGAGTCCGCAGAGCTGTTTCTAGAATGGGAGGTTTTTGGAGAATGTAATTGAGACATTTTATTGGTTCTTATTGTTTGCTATCCGTTGTTTGCTATTTGTTCGGCTGAGAGGAGTGATAGTAATATTCACGATATTGATCTTACCCCTGAGGTCTCTTATATATCCATGAGCATTATTGTGAACGCCAAATGCACTTTGGTACACAAGACTCGATTGCACAGTGAAAAGAGGTAGACTAACTATGTAATGGTACTCGAAACTCAAAATGGATAGGGTATAATTCTATCAAGGGGTGTGTTTCGTCTCGCCTTGTGTCCATACACTGTCCTCCAGCGAATGCAATAACACAACCCAACTAAAAACAATCATGTCATATATCCGTGTCTAACCATATAGCTGAACCGCAAAACGTTCCAAAAACCAACCATAAAGCCGAGAATAAAGAATTGAAAGGCCAAATAACTTCGTTAGCGATCTCGCGTCCTGGGTCCTCGCCTCCCTAGTAACCTCCACCCCTCCCTCTTAAACGCAATCCTTTCCCATATCTTCTTCTTCCCCACCAAGCTCATTCTCTTTAATATCTGCACCTTTCCCGTGCTAGCATTTCCTTCATCACATACAGTGTTTTGTGTACTGGTCCGCGACAGTGGCACCAGTGGCACCAGTGGATAATACTGAAAATCGTCATCGCGAATGAAGGGGAGCTCTAGATCTTTTGGTGCACGCTCTCCTAGCTCCTTGCGTTGTTTTGCACTCGATATGGGTGTTGCATTGTTGTGAAGTAGGAAGTCTGTGTCGGAGTATAAGTCTGTCGCGGGGGTGTTGATGTGGAATTGAACAGGGAGCTCGGAATCCACACTCTCCATGCAATCTGTGGATTTGAAGTCCAAATCTACATCTACGGCCGTGGGGCAGCTGCTCCGCCAACTACATCTCCAGGGCTTTGGATTGTGAGAACTAAGTGCAGAGTCGTTCCTAGGAACGGGCGTAGTTTCTTCGATAATGGGGTCGAGTTTGGAAGCTGGAGCGCGCGAGCGAGAGGTTTTACTTTGTCGCGATTTTGGATATCGCCTTTCGAAAGCCAAAGGTCCAGGATCGAGAACTTGCTGGATTGAGCGACTTAGCGATTTAGGAGAGTCTCCTTCCCAGGGACTTATTTCAGAGTGGTGCGTAGGAAATGGTAATAACATTGTTGAGCTCGGATTGTACTGGAGAGGAAGCAGAGAAATCATGGTTCAACATTCTAGTCGCCAGAAGATATGAAAGGGTAGAGTCTGTCGCCTTCTGTTTCCCAAAAAAGGCGAATGTCGAGAACTGCAAGAAAGCAACAAAGATAACCAAAAACGTGGCACGAGATCGCGGCATGGGACAAAGGTAGTATATATGAAAGGGAAGCAATAATGAAAATAGCCCAATAATAATAGTAGCCAAATATATTAAACAAAGGATGATGTAAGGGCTTATCCGGCGGATGTGTTATGCTGCGCACCAATGATGTTGTCGCGTTTCAGAAGAACAATAAACTGGGTCGTATTTTAGACAGGTTTGTTCCAGGTATGAGGGAGGAAGCGAGCGCCACAAGTTACTCAATTCGCGATAGAAGACACCGAACTTTGGCATATTCGCCAATGGAATTGTTATCGCTGGATGAATGCGCTTCGTGTCAGTTTTCTGCTAAGATGCATTTTCTAACCATCCATCATCTCTAGTTAATTGTTTTTGAATTATCACGAGGATTCAGGTCACAGCTGCATAAGCACATCAAACAGCGCAACAAGAACTCATGGGCAGCAGGATGTGTTCTCATCTCCAAACAAAAATAATGCAAATGAACAATTTCTATCCTTAAATACAGGGACATCGATCCTCTAGGCCTCAAACTCCTCCCCAAGTTCCACCCAAATATCCTGCATCGACCCAGCATCCTCTCCCTCCTTTCCCAAAAGCCCATCACTACCAGCAGCAGCCATAGCAGCAACACTCGAAGAACTTCCCTTCCCTTCCTTAAACCTAGTAGACCCCTTCTTCTTCATCCCCCCACTTCCACACCCCTTAGCATCAGCAGTCGCCCCAGCATTACTATCCGGCGACCCCCTGTCTTGCAACTCCATTGAATCCCTTATCACGAACAAATGTCCTTCCGCCGTGCGCCTCAGAATAATCTCCCCAGAACGCTTGTTGCCGAAGGCAAGGTCGTCTAGGGATGTGATGCGTGCGTAGACTGGAGTGGGTTCAGGGCAGGCTTGGCGAGAGCCGGCTGAGGAGAGGGCGGTTTTAGAGCGGGAGTGGAACGACTGAGGGCGGTTGGGCATTTTTTTTTGGTAATGTCAATGCCTACTGGATAGTCTGTTATTGTGTAGGGTTTTGTGTTTTGGATTGTTGTGTGGTGCGTCAGTAGAAGAGCAAACGGGGATGAAAGGGTAGGTGGTCACGAGAGGGAAAGGGGAATAAGAATAATGCAGAGTTTGAGTAAGTTTTACTCCTTTATGTAAGTTTCCCTGGCTGTTTGGTATTTATTTAGTCATATTTGGCTTTTCTTTGAACAGTAAAATTTGTAGTGAGCCTTTAATGCAGTTTGTGTGAACATAATGGAGGGCTAGGCAAGAGAGGAATTGTTCTCTTAACAGCAACGGTATTAAGGCAATGGAAACTGCAATTTATTTTAGAATTAATTTATTGATGCATTTAATAGCAAATGCTCCTAGCTTTTTGAATCGATCTAGGTTCACTTTCGTTGTTGTGAAGTGTCTCAAATCTCCATAAACGTAGCTCAATATAATAAAAGAGTTGGCGGCAATTCCAGGAAGAGGGTAGAAATTTTGAGTATCCACGAGCCGAAGTAAGCGAACATTTGGGACGTTAAATACTGTATTCGGAGATTCGCATTTGGTTCTATGGTGTAATATACTTGTCTGTTTCCATTGGCGTAGGAGCTCAACGTCGACCCACTCAGCGCCCAGTGAAAGGGCGCGACCAACTTGTGTGGAGTATAGGTATGAGGTTAATCAAGTTCCAACACGGAGCGAAGAAAGTTGACCATTGATGAGGCGCAGTAGTTCCGCTCCTCATGCAAAGTTATTCCAACATGACAACCGTTGTCCTTTATACCAGATACAATCCTCCACACAATCTTCAGTTCGATAGTATCATCCAGGCTGTGGGCGAGCTAGCTTTATATCTCCCTCTCTTACCTCTAAAGGCAACCAGTAATCAGCCTGAATCTATAGCAACCATACAACTATCTGACAGCGTCTCTGTTAGTCTAGTGTAAATGTATTTCGAAGCAGCCGTGGACTATACAACCTCCGGGCCATTCTGACAAAGTCACAGCTAGCCACCAAAGCTATCGAGTTCACAATCTAAAGGCATATCCTTGGGCAAGTGGGAATCAGAGACGCGTAGACAAAATCCGAGCACTGGGCTGAGTCTGAAAGTATTGCGGCTGCAAAACAAGTGGCAGGTGCCATTAAAAACTTATGGGAACAGTATACAGTCAGTAGAACCAGGATCTAGAGCGGGCAGGCCAACATAGATGGTGGTTGAGAGGAAATGTAGACTGCTGGGGACAGATGGCCTTTGACAAAGGAGTGACGCGTAAAACCTGATTAGGATAACATTAGTGAATGAATTACGCATCGCGCCTCGCCAGCCGTATCAGCAGCCCTCCCCCCTGTGTTCATCCCTCCTTGCGTTGAATATAAGAAAGAGAATCAAATATTCTACCTAGAGGCGTATTTTTTTTCACGTTCTGTACCCCTGAGTAAAGCTGAATTGTTCACGCAAACGAGTGTCACAATGTAACGTTCGAGTCCCGTCACCATCGAGCTCTTTTTTGGTTCCATTGACCTATGGTTCATGCCTTCAACGCATTGCAGAGACGGGGGCATCTTCATGATGTGAGCAGCAAGATCTTTCAATTTAGAAGTGTCGCAATCAATGCAATGACATACAAGATGTGATTATTTTTTACGGACAGTGTCCTACCTGAGAATGCTGATACATGCTCAGTCGTCGGGATTGCAGGCCGTAGAGGACAAAGTTGGTTGTGTCCGGCATTCTGTTGAGTTGTGACCCATGGTAGCGTAGTCAGGTGAACGCATCCATATTTTCCGCACGACAACCCACTTCGTCTTCTATCTCCCACCTTTATCACGCTCTCACTCAACATCGCAAACCACACCTCACACCTCAGTCTACGTTTCGAATCTCTTATCCTATACGCAACAAATACTAAAGCGTCTTCTAACCAGCCATGCGACTTAAAGAGAATGTTTTACCCCCGCAATTCACGCGCGAAACACTTCAACCACTCTGGGACTCCCGAACTAAGGACCTCACAGCACTCCAACAAAATTACTCAGAATCCATCATAGTAGCCCTAGACACCGAAATGTCAAGCCAAACTACCAAAGAAACCCTAAAGCCCCGCCAAGACGTCAGTGAAGTCGGTATAGCAATCCTGCCATTAAACGGTCAAATCACGCAACCATACGAGGGTATCAAGCAACTATATTACGAGGGCGGGGCGTCAGCATTCACGATTCAGATTCGAGAAAGGACAGCGCTGCCAAAAGAGAAGCCAGTTGGACAGGTAATAAGAAGTGAACCTAAAGACGTTGCATCCGTCATCGAGAATATACTTGCAAAGTACGAAGGACGCCGAATACTCGTCGGATTCGACCTCTACAACGAGTTTAAATGGATCACAGATGAGTGCCCGACTATTTTCTCTTACTTCGCGGCGTGGTTGGATGTCCAGGAGTTCGTAATGCAACGCTGCAAAGAATTTGCCGCGGAATCGGAACCAACTAAACTCAGCCCGCCTGGGCTCTCGGATGTTCTCAAGGCCATGGATATACGGGATCAACGTCACCACTTAAAGACTCACTATGCAGTCAATGACGCATTAAGGTCTTTGATCGTATTGTGTGGCCTGGCATCAGACCCTTGTCTGCTTTCCGACATGTGTTCAAGGCCCCCCTCTCGACATCTAGTGCAATGCTATTCACAACTCAAATTCACAACAGGAGGAGCTCAGCATCCGTTCATAGCGCGCGTTAGAACCGCCGTAAATGGAGGAAAGCTTCCCCCGTGGTCACCTCATGCTGTTGCAAGACATTTTGCGGAGTATACTGACCTAAAGGCCGTCGGGCTGAACTGGAAGAAGGAGAAGGATAAAGTCGAGGGTGTGCGCTTCTGGCAGCTGTCGTTTCGCATAGCTGAATCATTAGAAAGATTCATTGCTGAAATAAACGGGTCGACACTCGATACAACTAAGCTCGTAGTTTTCAAATTCAATTTTCAGGATAGCTTTAAGCGGGAAGCGGGAAGCGGACAGGATGGGCTGACTGATGGAATAGAGTTTAGCGTACGACTGTGAACTAGAGGTCTTCTAAAACTCGTGTACATGTATTGCTAGCTCTGTCTTTAAGCTATGAGTGCATGTTCATCGAATGACTTTATATCCACGTGGGCAAATAATTTCATCGTTACTGCCACAATTGTATGCCCCAAGCGATGTTTCCCAAGTCTTGGTGCGAAGACTTGACATTTACGCAAAGCTAGGCTAGGGCATGAAGTGCATGGGCACAGGAATAACGAGCCCTTGTTCGAACGCGTAGAATTAATGAAGTATTTAGAAGGGATCGTAAACGAAGGTGTGAATAGCGAAGCCAGCCCAACCTGAAATTAGCAGCCAGCTTGAGCTTGCTGGCTTGCTTATTTTGCCTATTTTTCTGGCTTGAGCTTGTTTGCTTGTTAGCGGATTGATAGAATATATGTCTATATAATAATCAATTTTATGCACGGTATCGATAATTTCATACACGATATCGTCGATTTTATAGACGAAATTTGTCGATTATGCACCAAAGTGGAATAATTATAATTATTTACTATAGGTATACCATTTTGTTTACCTATTATACGGTTTATCGGGTGGTTGACCACAGACTACCTACGAACAAGCCCTAACAAGCAAGCTACGACGGCAGCTTGAGCTTGCTTGTTGCCAACTCGGCTCCCATGCCGACGAGGTCCTCGAGATACAATACATTATAGACCAGGTGGAACGCGGCAAGTTCATCTTCGCCCAGCGCCGCCAGGACTTCCTAGTAATGTTTCTCAAGAACCATATGCCAAATTACGCCAACCCCACCTCCCAGGCCGACGAGCCCTATTCCGGTGCCGAACCGATAATGGCGTAATGAAGAACGTTACAGAATAGATATTGAATCGCGGCAAACCCATGTCGCGAACTGGAAATTGCTAGGGGCCGGGTATTGAACGGACGCGGCGAACCCAAATCTCAGGCCAACCAGGACCGCGTGCTCCAGAGTCTGACAGCCTGCATGTCGAGTCACGATCAAACCAGCTCTCATGCCGATGAGCCTCATTGACTTGGTCCAGCGAATTCACTCACTCACTGACCAAAGCGCCATGATCAGCCGAGGAGCTTCACTGGTTGCCGCGACTGGCTGACCTTCTTCCCTATTCCCCAGTATACAAATTTTCTTTTGTTATTCCCCCCATTTCCTTTGCCTATTCCCATTTTTTATGCCCCAGGTCTTGCTTATTGGGACATGAGGACTGGCGTTTTATCTTACCTGGCACTCATTGTCATTTCCTTTTCACGACATCGGGCAAAGCGCGTGTAGATGCGCCGGGTTTTGCATAGCGGGACATAGATGAAGGACGGGCGTTCTGGCATATAGGAAAAATACTTCTCTTGTTAACGAGTATATCGCGCGTGCGACTAGCCCTGCATAATGCATTGCGAATGTGAATACATGAAAGGTGTTCGTTTTTTTTTGATCATATCCTTAAAGGGACTCAAGGGCAGAAAAGGTCTAGTGTAGTCGAAGCTAACAAAGAGCCTTATAGACACTATAAGAAGTTAAGTTGTGTAGTAGTTGAAGTAATCAAACGTAGCTAAGTTACCCGCAGCTCACTGCTCGCACTTAATGCTGATCATTACCTACCGAGCAAATCATTTCCGTGTGCGAAACTTTTTATCTGAGGCTTGTGTACTTCTCCCATCGATGCTACTATAGGATTTGAGAGACATGGTTCATTTTAACGTTGCGATGTACAAGTTCGAAACTGAAATTAGCGACGACCATTGACGAAGTGATGAGTAGTACGTATGAACGGTGCGGTATAGTGACCACTTGGCTTGCGGGCTGTATATTTCGTGCAATTGATTCTTTTTAGCTCCTTGTGAGCTTGTATGTGCGTGATTTCTAGTATTTACTTGTACGCACGCGCAGTCACCAGCTGCCAGTGTGCAGCACGACGCTGAACGGTAAGGGCGCTGAACGGTAACAATCTATCTTTCCCTGCCCACATTTATGTACCCTTTTATACTCATACTTCGTTTCCGAGTTTTCTTTTATATGGACGCGTGACATTGCTGGGCTACCTTGAAAGAAACTTTCGTTCTGCTCTAGTCTGCACAGCAGCTCAGCCCCACCGAACTGAGCTAAACAATCTACTAACAGCACATGAGATATGGACACGTATTTCTTGTATTGTTTTTCGCGGAAGTGATTCTTTTCCCTATTTCTTTTCTTCTCTTTTTTTTTTCAAAGTTTGTACATACTTTATTTTTAGTATTCCCTCGCGTTCCTCGAGTTCGTCTACCTTTTTCTCTTTGTGTTGTGCTCCGCTACTGTCCATCGCCCAAGCTATCGAGATACAGGACTGATTGCAAATATGACTCCCGCACGTATTTTATATACGTATTTTTGTGGAAAAGATTCTTTGGTGCTTCGTTTGGAGTAATACGTGCGCAATTTCTAGTATTTACTTGGGTAAGTGATTATACCGCGCTCGTTATGTATTCATAGCGCTAACTACACAAACTAGGATATACGCACGCATTTCACGAGGTCTTCTTCGGGAAAGTAATTCTTTTTCGCACTTTTTCTCCTTTCTTGTAAGGTCCCTCCCTGCGTTGTGAGACGCACGGTGTTATGAGACAAAAGAGGGGTACTTTGACTTCCGGCGACTATAACTTGCTTAGGAGAGCTGATTATCGCTTTCTCTTTAATGGAATATTTTCTCTAGCCTCCTAAGATACTCTCTATTTAGTTTAGTACGGGAAATGCCATAGCGTTCCACCTCTTTATACCTCTAACGGGCGGAGCCCTCTTTTATAGCTAAAGTAAGCCTTTTCTATATACTATAACTAGAAAGCTTCTACTTTCCTAAGCTACCTATAAATAGTTATATTTAATCCTTAGATACTAGCTTTAGTACTCTCTACCTATTATCTACCCTATAGCTAGCGTAGCGCGTAGATTTATACGTTATTACTACCCTAGTTAGTACCTCTAATTAAAATAGGTTCTAAAAAATTAGATTAGTTATTATACCTATATAATTTACTTAATATTATTAGCTATTAGCTTATAGCTAAGTAGCTACTAATTTTAAATATATAGTAAAAGTTAATTCTCTTTATATATAAATTAGGAGACCTCTAAATTTATTAATAATACTATACTAAGCTAATATATCTATACTACTAGTATGCTCTATATTTACCTTAAGCCTACTACTTTACTAGCACGCTTCCTCTTTACCTTTAGTAGATTCTCTATAGATATATCTACTTTAACTATACTATTCTTACGCTTTCGCCTACGTTTTCCTTTACCTTTACCCTTTTTAGCTATATCCTTCTTATAACGCTTTACTCGTGCTACTATAAGTTCCTTCTAGCCTATTACTTTTACTATCCGTAATACTACTACCCTAGTAGATTACTAGACTTTAGCCTTATTATTAATTATTAGTAAGAATGTTAGGAACTCACCTATAAATAACGGGCAGGCGTGCTTCTTAAGGAACGATAGGTTAGCAGGACTTAACGAGGTTAACCTAATACCCTGCTAAGGGACTAGCGATCTTACGTCAAGAAGATCACGTGGTCCTAAAGTTCCTAGAAGTCCCATATACCAAGGCCCTCCAGGACCCTTTGGGGTTCCTGGGACACTATATATATATAAACTATAGATAATAGGCTCTTAGAGACTATTATATTCAATCTACTATTACTACTTAGATATACTCTTCTACTTTACCCCCTAGTAAAAAGCCTTATTACTACACCTCAGATATAGCCATCCCAGAGAACTAACCCTAAGCCTTAACATCCACGTCAAGTCTTAATAAAGAATTAGATATAGTTCTACTAGAGTACTCCCTTTATAAAGGATATTTAGGCTACTTTAATAACCTTCTATATAAGCCTCTATAGATACTATCTACTTATTTTATTAATAGTATAGGTATTTTACTAGATAATTAAATTCTAAAGTAATACAAGACCCTCTACTAATACTAGTATTTTAGGAGACTAGACTACTAAGTCTTATAAATAAGGCTCTATAGCCTTATTAGCTACCTTATCTATTATCTTATTAACTTCTAAAGTAACTAGCTTAGGGGGCTTTAGTATATTTCTAAGTACTTAATCTTAATTAAAGAGGAATAGTCTATATATAGTAAAGCTAGCCTTAATATTCCTAGGAGTAAAGGCTTTACTTCTTATAAAGCTATATAAGGAGGTAAAATACTCCTTTCCTACTTTATTTACGCCTCCTTGCTCTAGTCGCTCGACCTATTCCTAGTAGGCTACTTTTAGTAGGGTAATGTTGAGAACTCACCAGAACACAGAAGAGCGAAGCGCGCGGGTTAAGTATGACAGGTCGACAAGGCGCCATAGAAGTTAACCTGATACCCCGCTAAGGGATTAGTAGTCTTACGTTACCGCCCGGTTACGTGGTCCTACGGTCCTATAGCTTAGTATACCGCGACGCTTAGGACTATAGGACATCCTATAGGAATCCTATATAGGATTTAGGAGAAATCCTATAAGACACTATATATATAAGTAATAAATAATAGGCTCCTAGAGACTATTATATTTAATCTACTATTACTACTTAAATATACTACTCTTCTACTTTACCCCCTATAAAAAGCCTTATTACTATACCTTAGATATAGCTATTCTAGAGAACTAACTCTAAGCCTTAATACCTACGTTAAGTCTTAATATTTTAAATACTCTTAAGATATCTAATACTAAAATAACTCTAATTAATCTACTAGCTACCTTAAGGCCTAAGACTACTAAGCTAGAACTATACTATAGTAACTATAATAAGCTTTAGTTATAGCTCCTTAAGATAGACTTATACTTTAAATTTAACTTAAGTATAAGAGATAAGTAAAAGGTAACTTTTACTACCTCTTACCTAAGAGAAAAAGCTAAATAATAGATTAAGTTCTACCTTAAGTAATATATTATTAAGAAAAATATAGATAGTAATAAAGTTAATAAACTAATAACTAACTAGAACTAATTTAAGAAAGTACTCCGTACTAACTTTAGACCCTATAAAGTAGATAAGAATATTATATATACTATCTAAAGACTTTATTAAACCTACTTAGTTAGTAACTACGTAGCTAAGTTTTAGTACTATACTTTTAAAACTAACTAGAATAATAAAGTACTTTAAAACTTATTTAGGTAAGGCCTTAAGCCTACTATTAAAGCTAAGCTTATAAAATATAGAGTAAGAGTTAATACCCTATTAAGACTTTATAAGAAATTAATTAAATTAGATAACGCTCTATATAAATTATATCTAAAGACCCGCGGCTACGAGACTCCTACGCGTAATTTAGCTAAATATAGTAAAAGAACTTCTATATCTACCTAGAAAAACTAGAATTACTATAAACCCTAACTAATAGAAGGAGTTATACTAGGAAATACTAAGTAGACTAAGTTCTAAAAAAAATAGAAGAAATAATAAGATAGGAAAACCTACTATAACTATAGTAAAGTAGGATACTTCGCGCGTAATTATTATAGTAAGAGAAAGAAAAATATTATTACCTAAAAACTTAATATTCTTACTAAAGATACTACTACTAGTAATATTCTATAATAGATTATACTAAGATAAGAAAAGAACGCTACTAAGTTATTAGAAGAAAGACTACCTTCTAGAGTAGAGATCTTAAAAAAAGACCTATATTAAAAAAAAATAGGTAATCCTAGTTAATAGGCTATATAAACTATTAAGATATATAATAGTATATAGGAGTAACTAGCGGAAGTCTATTATATTATTAGGATTAAAGAA
The DNA here is from genome assembly GCA_028476805.1 of Acrocalymma vagum. Lineage (NCBI taxonomy): Eukaryota > Fungi > Ascomycota > Dothideomycetes > Pleosporales > Acrocalymmaceae > Acrocalymma > Acrocalymma vagum. Next base: position 62,846 of record JAQGEP010000229.1, read on the forward strand.
GATAATAAGTATATTACCTTTTTAGTAAAAATAAACTCTAAAAAGCTAGATAAATAATAGTTTAAAGTAACTAGCTAATTCTAAAAAAATAACTTTATATATATTACTAAATACGCTAAAATCTTAGTAGAATAACCTTACCTTAACCTTAGTAAACTAGACTATAAAACTAGGAAATATATTAAAAGGTTAACTCTTAAAAAAAGAAAAAGAACTCTTACTAATAAGGAGGTAGCTAAGTTATTAAGCTAACTAAGGAGATAATACCTAAAACTAATATAATAACTAAACGACACTCTAGATATTACTCTATAAGATCTAATAAGATAACTTAATACTATCCTTACGGATATTAAAGAAGAAAACTAAAAAGAAGACTAGATAGTAATAAACTCTACTAAAGAGTTTACTATAGAAATAATAACCCCTATAGAGCTATAATAGCCCCCTAGATTACTATATAACAAATATAAACGCGAAACTTTAAGAATACTACCTCTAACTAAGTCCTTATTTCCTAGGCTAGGTTATAAAATAAAGATAGATAAGGAGCTTCTATATAAATATATAGAAGAAGGCTATATATATAGTTATAGAGAAACTAAAGAAGAATTTAAATAAAGAAGAAAAGAATTAGCTTAAATCTATCTAAACTAGGTAGAATAGGTATAGGACTACGCTAAAGCTTAATATAAATACTAGATATTATATTTTAACTAACCTAGAGATTTTTATTACTAGGTAGTAGAAACTATCGAATTTAAAAATATAAATAAAGTAGTTATTATAGACTATACCTACTTACTTACCTAAATAGGATTATAAGGAGAACTAGAATATATTCTTAATATTAGGTATAATTAAATACTACCTAACGTAATACTAGCTTTTATAAATATACCTAACTACGTAGCATACGAGTAATAGTTAGATAAATAATTCTTAAATAAATATTATAACCTAATTTAATAATACTAAAGTATCTATATAGAATACTATAAGGGAATACTAACTACCTAGAATAAAAATAATAATAATAATAAAGAAAATTAGAATCCTAAACTAAGTATAAGAAATAGCCTAACTATAAGGTAAAGCGCGTTAAAGGCTCTAAAAGGGGTATTATAATATAAGAAAAGAATATAAGTAGACTAACGTTCTTATTACTATTATAACTACTATAATAATAAGTACTATAAGGTTACTTAGAAAGACTATAGGTATAACTAGTATACTATATACTTCCTTCTAAAGTAATAATATAGTATATTTCCTAAGCACGTCTAATATATCTATATATAGAAAAAATACCTTAATAATCTCTATAAGACTTATCTTTAGAATAAGTAGAAGAATTAATACTTTCTAGAAAAAAGTATAAAAGAAAACTTAGAAATACTTATTATAATTAATAGAAGTTATACTTAAGTATATTAGTAATACTATATTAATAATAACTATATAAGATACTAAGTATATAAGGCTCGCTATAGATTTAATAAATTTCCTTTTTTAGGGAATTACTAGAAAATCGTATACTTACTAATACTATATATAGTAGAACGCCTCTAGTAATTATACCTATTATAATTAATAGAATATAAATAAAAGCTATACTAGACTTAGGAGTATAAAAAAGCCTAATATTAAGAAAAGTAGTAGGACGAGCCTCGCTAGCTATTAGTACAAAAGAGGTACTATATACCCTTCTTACTACTAACTATAAGTATATATCTAAGGAATTATAGATTATAGATTAAGCGTAAAAGGTACCCTTAATTATTTAAGACTATAAGAAAATAATAGATCTAGATATCTTTAAAATAAGTAGCTATAACGTTATATTAGGACTACTATAGTTTATTAAATATTTACTTTATATAAGCTAGAAAAAATAGACTATCTAGTTTATAGACTATAAATATATATATAGAAAACCTACGCGACTTAGGTAAGTAGTAGATAAGAAGCTACGTACCTTAGTATTAATATAAGTCTAGAATAAAGAAACTAAGATAACCTCTATATAAGCTAAACTAGAATAGTAGGTAAGAGAAGAAGAAACTAACGTAACCTTAGGAATACCTAGACTCTACTAGAAATATAAGTACCTTTTTAAAAAACTAAAAGGATAGTAAGTACTACCTAAATATTAGAAATAGGACTATATTATTAGACTAGAGAAAGGAAAAGAACCTAGATATTAATCTATATATAAACTCTTAAAACTAGAGTTAGTTATATTATAAGAGTATATTAAAGAAAATCTAAAATTAGAATATATCTAATACTTAGAATTACTAGCTAGATACCCTATCCTATTTATACCTAAGAAAAATAGTATACTATAACTCTACGTAAACTACTAGAAACTTAATATAATTATAATAAAGAACTAGTACCTACTACTTAATAT